>WNHD01000553.1:0-35844 GCA_011057455.1 Ganaspis sp. Gsp50
CATCCATTCCCCCTAACTTGCGTCCGTAGCCGTTTTTAATTAGAATTACAAGGTTATATATTACATTATATATTACATTATATATTATTATATATTATTATATATTATATTATATATTATATTATATTATATATTATATTATATTATATATTATATATGTATTAGCTGAAATTACTAAAATACGCAATCAAATTGTAAATGAATAAATTCTGAAATTTATTAGAGGATTATTTTGGGTATTGTAAAATATTTACGTTTTTGTAAATGAAAGAATTTTATTTTAAAATTTAATTAAAAGCATACATTATTGACAATTTTTGCACATTTACATTTTCTTTGCACATTTATATTTTCTTTACACATTTACATTTTCTTTACACATTTACATTTTCTTTACACATTTACATTTTCTTTACACATTTACATTTTCTTTACACATTTACATTTTCTACGCACATTTAAAATCTTTTTTATATATCTACATTTTCTTTGCACATTTAAATTTTTACACATTTACATGCTTTGCGTTTTTACATTGTATTACACGTCAGGCGCGCTTCGATGATAAAAGTTGGTATTCGTGCTCATTAACTTCCTAATCTCACCCATGATGTTCTTCTGTCGCTGGATCTTGGTCATAGCTTCGTCCATATGAGTCATTACAACCTTTATGCATTTTTGCTCAACACCGGATTTAGTCATCTCATTGGATCTCTCTAAACTATCAATTCGGAATTTAGTCCCCGGAAGTAAAATCGTCTCCTTCTCGTCCAAGACAAACAAATGCTCCACTCTGGCTCGCACAATCGGATTTCTAAATCTCATCTCGTACAAAACTTTGGTCTTTGACGCCTCACCTCTCAAAGAGTACTCAATCGACTTGGCAATGTCCGTCGAAACGGATGTAAATCTGTTAAACTCCAGCACCGGCTGAGAGAGTTCTTTTTCAATAGCTTCCGGAAACCTAGCCTCGCCTCTGAATAAGGTCCTAACAAAGGGTTCACTCGGATCCTCAGATTGTCTAATCGCTAGTCGGTAAATTGCGTTTTTCATTCTTCTAGTTTCGTCCAAACTTTCAGCCATCTTTTTGTATCCACTGCCACCGTAGTATCGAAGTGCATAGTAGTCCTCAAAAGTCGCTTGGTTGTACGCCTGTCGCACTTTAAAATCTTCAAGCACTTTATCAACCTGAAGTTCTTTCAGTATTTCCTCTCGGTCCCTGGAATTATACAGAGCATTGATCCTCTTGGTAGCTTCTTCTAGCGTTATTTCACTCGACTCCAATGTCTCTTTGTATTTCAACTCGAAAAACAGATCATACTCCGGAATTCTGTACTCTGCTGCCCAATCTGGTATCTTTAGCTCAGCATGGTTCATCCACTCTCTCACGAAATTCACCTCCGTCTTCCCGTGCGCCGGAAACGCGTACTTTTTCAACTCGTCCTTAATTAGGGGCTCTGGTAATTTTCGCTTATTCACTCCAAATTGAATAGCCTCTTTCAAAAGATTGCGTTTAGCGTTCGCTGTCTTTACAGCTTCTTTAATGAAATTCCCAGCTTCCACTGTACTCTCCCCAGCCTCTTGAACCTTCATCTCGAAAACCTCCGACTCCGAAACAATAAAACCTTCCTCATCCTGGAAATAGTCCTCTCCGATCATCTCCTCCGAACTCAATTCCACCTGCTTGAACGATTTCGTTTCATCCAGACCCATTTTGTGGAAAACAGCCTTTGAACCTTGATCCATTTGTTGGTAAGTACGTGATCCTTGCTTCAAAATCGAGTCCTCGCTGTCAACTGCTTGCGAAACAACCACCGGAATTTCTTTCCTTGATCCATGTACTGTTCGAATTTCCGCTAATTCCCCGTTCCTCAGGGGGAAAAACTTGTAACCGTAGCCAGCATCCCTGGACAAGGATTTAACGTACACGTGGCGATCAAAAATACCCTCTACCTTCTTGGGTAATTTGTCGAGTGCGGCTTCCATCTTCGTCAGCATTCCCTTTACGGAAAGGGACGTGATGGAGTGTCTCTTTTCCGCCAAGGATAATATTGACTTGATTGACCTCAATCCTCCTTTTCCTAGGGAAAACACGAGTTCAAAACCCGGGTCGATGAAACGTAGAAATGAGGTCCCTAGGTTCCTAAACGTCTTGGCTGTTATCACACTCGCGAATTCTCCCACTTCATCGATCAATGCTCTACCTGTGATTCTCAGAATGGACCTAATTGATGCCCTTACTGCAATTGCTCTGAAAGTCGTTTCGGAAACTGCCATCGTAGATTTGTAAACAACCATACCTACTTCCTTGCTAACTGTTCCTAATTCGCCAATAAGTGGTAACAAAAGCAAACCATCGAGTGGACATGCCAAAGTAGCTGCTTTGTAATCCTTTGCTTTGATGTCCACCACACAGCTGTAGAACGGAATCAACGAAAGACCCAAATTGGTCCAAAATTCGGTCCTAGTCTCGTCATAAGCTGCTGATAATTGCGCTTTGAATTGTATGGACCGTTCGGTTGCGATCTTCTCCAAAAGGACTTCGAATTTTTGGTCTTGTTCCTTCAAAACGGTTGGGAAGAAATTGCTTCTGAAGTGTTGGTCTGTAGATAATCCAAGGCTTTCACGGAAAGCGTCGGGATTTGGATATTGTGTGATCAAAGAAACGTTGTAATTCTGTCGGATTAGTCCGTAGTAGGTGTAGGTGTCATTGTCTGGATAGTAGAATTGCAACATGTCGGCTGATGGTTTTACCAACTGTTCCTCACCAGGACTGATGCCGGAGTATACGTAAGCGTATTGGATCAACCCTCTGGAAATTATGACATTCGTTTTATCGATAGTGCTGATAAAATCTTTACCAAAAGCTGTTCGGCAGGACTCCTTTTCGAAAATTTTGTAAATTTGGGTGGTATTGTCTACCTGTTGTTGAAAGAGGTGGTTCAGATCGGTAAGTGTTTGGTTCGGATGGTTCTTCGATTCGTGATTGTAGAGCTTGCTGTTGTAGAGATTGACATCGGACAAATCGGTTATTTGGTCATTCTGATTGTCTGCATGTCTTGCGATACATCTGTAACTATCCGGATGATTCTTGTACCTGGTAACCTCCTCCTCCAGTTCCGAACTACTCATCTCTGGACATTCCAATTCTATCAGCTCCCTTGCTAATGTTGACCGGTTTCTAAAGTTAGACAACGCTAAGTAGAATTCAGCTTGATGATGTTCCGTTTTCGCTTCATGCAAAATTGAAAATAATTGTCTGTAGGCCTTCCTCCAATGAACCGGACTCTCCATTATGTCGTGTATGCTAATTGTCCGCAACTGCTTGTTACTGTAGACATAATTAACCAAAGCAGGTAGTGCGAATATCTTCAAAACCGTCTCATTCAGCTTCTTGGCGAGAACCAATTCTTCTATAGTGTGCGCTACTTCCACAAAGTCATCGTAACTCAAATTATTATCACCTGCTCTGTTATATCCTATTTTGCTCATATCTTCATACACTTCGTTGTTACGAACCATTTGATTCTTTTGAGCCTTCTTCAGTATTTCAGTTTGTCCTGATCGGAAAAACATATTTCCGGCTAATGCGTATATGTATTCGATTGATGAGAACCGTACTGGATATTTGGAGGGTTCTGGTATCAGTGGCAATACTAGGTCGGCAAAAATTTTATCCGCGACAAGAGGATCCAGCTGGGAAGTCTCTCCTGATTCGTTTTCAAAGGGCAGAGTGGCTAGAACCTTTTGCATACGCCGATAAACAGACATGAGGGAATCTGTTTGAAAGTTTCGAACCGTGGATGCAATAAATCCGTAGATGTTGGTGAATTCCTGAAAAACTAGGGAACTGGTGATGTGATTGAGAAGCGTGGTGACGAAGTGTGGATCCGGATTTTCGGTTTCTTTGGATCCGTAGAGATTAGTGCCGTTTATCAATTTTTTCACCAAGAGGGTCTTTCTTGTTTGAAGGTCATCTTGCCTGTTCTCGTCCTCTAGGAATTTGTACAAAGCATTAACGACTGGAATCTGTTTTCGTTGATCTTGCTCGCTGAGGTAATTTTCCGCAAAGAGAAAATCACTGAGGGTGTTTACGTAGGTGAAAATTGAGAGTAATTGAACGGTCTCCAGAGGACTGACGAAATTTGACACATCCATTTTTGGAGGTTAGGTCAAATTTTTCCCTTTTTTGTTCTTTTGTTTCACTGTAAATTAAGAACAATTGGGTCAGATTGGTTGTAAGAAGTATAATGAAAATTGCGTCAAATAAAAATAGTGCCAATTAAAAATAAAAATAATGCTAATTGAAAATTGCGTCAAATGAGAATAGTGCCAATTAAAAATGGCGCCAAATTAGAATTGCGTTAAAAGAAAGATTTACCAATTGAAAATTGAGTCAAATGAAAATTGCGTCAAATAAAAATAGTGCTATTTGATAATTGCGACAAATAAAAAATGTGTCAAATGAAAATTGCGTCCAATAAAAATTGCGTCCAATGAAAATTTGCTTCAAATAACAATAGTGACAAATGAAAATTGCGTCAAATGAAAACAGTGCGAACTGAAAATTGAGCTAAATTAAAATTGCGTGAAATAAAAATAGTGTGAATTGAAAATAGTGCCAATTGATAATGGTACCAAATGAGAACTGCGTTAAATGAAAATTTTGACAATTGAGAATTGAATCAAATGAAAATTGCGTTAAATGAAATTTACGCCAAATGAAAAAATGCCAAATTCTTCGCGTTTTTAATAATGAATTATTTTATAAATAAAACAACTTACCTGATATTAAAAATTGTCCAAAAAGAATAGAAGAACACTTTTTTTTTTGCAAAAATGAAAAAAGTATTTTAACCAAGATTCATTAATTAAAATAATCCATTGAATCCGATGGTTGAATTAAGTGATGAGTTGAATATTTCAGTGACTTTTATACTAAAATTGTCTTTTGAAATCTTTTGCTATCTTTTGCTTTTTGAAATTTGGTTCATTGTTCTCTATTTTCTGTCAATCTTCTTGTACTGATTCTTTTTCTTTTTTCTTTTCCATTTTTATGCAAATTAGTTCTCGTGTATTGGATTAGGTCATTGATGTCATCTTGACGAAATTATCTCAAGCTGCAACTGTTCTTTACATATTTCTCTCAGATTGTCAATGTATTGTTCAATATTTACACTAGATTTGATAAAAATACGTGAATCAGATTTAAATGTATTATAATTACAATCTGTGGTGTTTTTCTTTTTCTTAAAAAAAGAAAAATTCTTGTACAAAAAATCCAAATGTTTGTAATGATTGGAAGTAAGAGAATTTTTTCTTTTGTTCTTGTCCATGAATAACGCAATTATGTATTCAAGAGTTTGATTTTTAAAAAATAAATTTTTATTTCAAAGGGTTATTGAACGATGTAATATTAACCAGAGCGGAAATAATTTCAATAGAAAAATCTTTGGGTATTTGAAACTTTAGAATTTCAATCAAAATATGTTTTATAATAAAGAGGTTGTGAAAAAATATCGCAACTTTGACAATGCACAATGCTTCAAATTAATCCGTTTGTACTGATTTTTTTTGTTAAATTTTCTATTCATTGTTCTAAATGACATAATTTATTTTAACTATTTAGTCCTTTTTCAATTAAAATTAATTGAAAAAAAACTGAAATTAAAATTAATTGAAAAAGGACTAAATAGTTAAAATAAATTCTGTCATTTAGAACAATGAATAGAAAATTTACTATTATTATTATTATTATTATTATTATTATTATTATTATTATTATTATTATTATTTTAGATTGATTGATTAATTAAAATTAATATTAAAATCGTTATACAACTATTAATAAGGAATATTTGTTTACTATAGAATAACAAACAAGAATTTTTAAATCAATTTTGAAATTTGTTGTTTATTGTGATAAAAATCAAATGTGATACAAAATTAAGTTCCAGATACAAAATTTTCGTGTTCTTTTATTTACTATTTCAACGTTTGGCAGCCATTTTGAAGACGACATCTTGAATTCTTTAAAAATGTCATATTTGAAAGTGCAAAAATTGTCTTCAACATATTTTGAAACAATATTTTATTTTAATTCAAAAAAATTGTAAATAGATAATAGTTTTCTTTTTTCTTTTTCTTCTAAATTTCATTGAGTAGTTTTTTACTAATTTAATAGCGAAAAATGGTTTACCGATTGATTTAATTTATTAAATTTAAAAATACTAAAAATATTTTTAAAAAATTTTAATTAAAAAACTACACTACTATTTAAATAAAAAAATCTGCACTACTTTTTAAATAAAAAAAACTACACAACTTTTTAGTTTAAAAAAGTACTTATTTTTAGAAAAAAAAAAACAATTTTAGGAAGAAAAACTACTGATACAATTATTATCAATTCTTTCAATATAGTAAACAACTTTTCGCTATTAATTTAAAATACCAAAAAAATATCCGATTAAAAATATTTTGTTAACAAAATATGAACAAAACAAATTTTATTTATTGTGCAACAAAATTATTTTATACTATTTTTGATAATTTTTTGTTTGCGTTAAAAACTATTTTTTTAGTTTGAGGTTATGTTACGTTCTCCACTCTCCCTAAACAATTATAAACATGCCCTTTCTACTTCTTCTGGTTAAATTAACTAGAATTTTGGTAAATTTAACCAGAATTATTGTTAAGTCGAACATAATTCTGAACCAGAAACCATAATTCTGAATACCAGAACTCTAAAAAGTTCTGGTAACTTTATAACTAGAGAAATAAGGAGAAAAATTTCTACATTAAAAAGCGAATCAAATGGCCTATATTTATCAACAGAAATTTTTGGCAAAGATGTCACTTTTTTATTATATTTTTCGACAATTAGAATTCTATTTTTTACTTTAGGGGTCATCTACATATTAGAAACAAAAATCATTTTTGGACCCTATCCTATTTGTAAAATTTTCAATTTAATACAAATTGTCACAAATCTCTAGACCCCCCCCCCCCCAATCCGTTAACTCTTAAATTTGCATTTTTAATGTATTTTTCCAAAACCAAAATTTGTCATTGTAGAATATTAATTTTACCAAAAATGAATAAAGAAAATTGAATATGACTTAAGAGAACTAAACAGTGGGATTTTTGGATAAGGAATGTAATAATAGCGTATATATATAGTATTTTTGAAATTACAGTTTTATTATTTTTTACAAATTTTTGTAAATGTTGGAATGGAAATATAAAAGACTTACACGTTTTTTGTTCTCGTAATATCGTTTTGCTAGTTAAAAACAATAAAACATAAAATAAAAGTCAATTGTTATTTACAAAGAATGAAAAATAAAGTAAAAATCAATTGCTACTTAAAAACAATAAAAAATAATAAAGTAAAAATCAATTGCTATTTAAAAAGCAATAAAAAATAAAGTAGAAATCAATTTCTACTTAAAAACAATAAAAAATAAAGTAAAAATCAATTTCTACTTAAAAACAATTAAAAAACAATGTAAACAATGCTTCCTCTACAAGGAAGCAAACTCAATTGATACTTAAAAAACTATAAAAATAATAAAAATTAATGAAGTATACAATTAAATCTATGAAATCAAATCGTCGTGATAAAATTTAGTGTCCGTCTCCATTAATTGCTTAATTTCCTTCATGATACTTTTCTGCCGTTCGACCTTCAGTGTAGCATCGTCTATATGCGTCATTACAACTTTTATATTATTCTGTCGAATTCCAAATTTCGTCTCTTCCACAGACCTCTCCAGCTTGTCAATACGAAATTTAGTCCCCGGCAGTAAAATCGTCTCCTTTTCGTTCTTAACAAACAAGTGCTCCACTCTCGCTCGCACTATCGGATTTTCAAATTTCATCTCGTACAAAACTCGCGTCATTGTCGGATAATCCGACATGGAGTACTTAATCGCTATGTCAATGTCAGTCGATACCGAAGTAAATCTATTAAATTCCAGCCTCTTTCCCTCATCAGAAAGTTCCTTTTCAATAGCCTCCGGGATCCTCCACTCCCCTCTGAATAAAGTTCTAGCGAACGGTTCAGTCGGATCTTCCGATTGTCGGATTGCCAATCGGTAAATAGCGTTTTTCATCCGCTTCGCCTCGTCCGAATTTCCCGCCATTTTTACGTATCCACTTCCACCGTAGTAACGAAGAGCATAATAGTCCTCAAATGTCGCTTGATTGTACACTCCCTTGTCCTTAAAGTCCTTTAAAACCTCCTCCAGCGGTAATTCTGCCTCAATTGCTTCAAACGGTCGATAAAGATTTTCAATCCTCCTAGTCGCCTCCTCTATCGTCAGTTTTGGCGACTCCATCACCTCCTTGTACTTCAGTTTAAAAAACAAATCCGGTTCTTCTATCCTAAATTTGTCCGCCCAGGTCGGTGGCACCAAATTTTCCAACCACTCTTTCACAAAATTTAGTTCCTGTTCCGATTCCGGAAACGAGTACCTCTTGAGCACTTTCCGAATCTCCGTTTCAGGGAGTTTTTCCTTCTTCACCCCGTACTCGACAATTTCCTTTAAAACCTGGTTCTTTGTCTTTATTTCCCTAAAACCTTTACCCAATGCACCACCGTCGACACAATCCCCCTCGCAAATGTCTATTTCCGCCTTAAAAATGTCAGGTCTAGGTTGCGTCCTACCACCATCTATGTAAAACTCGTCTCCGACCATCTCCTCCGTTTCCATGTTGACCCTTCTGTACAATTTTCTATCCTTGTCCATTCGGGTCAGAACGATCGCCAGCTCCTCTTGGAACTCCGGTACGGTTCGTATTTCCGCGATCTGACCACTTCCAAGCCGAACGTACTTGTACCCGAAACCATTGCCTACAAAATCTTTGTCCAAACTCTCAATGTCCGTAACTTCATTCGGACCTTTCGTGTCCAAAATTTTGTCATGAGAACCTTTGGTGTGCAAAATGTCATCAGAACCTTTGGTGTCCAAAATTTTGTCATCAGAACCTTTGGTGTCCAAAACCCTGTTATCTTTTATGTCCATGTCACCTTTTATATCCAAAACCCTCTCACCTTTGATGTCCAAAATTTTGTTACTACCAAGAACTTTGACACCAAAACCGCTGCCTTTGAGAATTTTACCATCAGAGAGGGTATTAACGAGAACGTCCTTTCCGGACATGGTGCCGACTTTCATCGGCAGGTGACTCATCGCGTTTTCCGAGGACTTCAACATTCCTTTGACGGTTTGGAACGAGATTGGGTACTTCTTCTCGACGAGGTTGATCAAGCTCTGAATGGATCTGATGCCCCCTTTGCCGATCGTATGAACCAGTTCGAATCCAGGGTCAACCAGTCGAAGAACAGATGTTCCTAAACCCTGGAACGTTTTGAATTGAAACAAGGCTATGAATTGTGCGACTTCCTTTGCTAGCACCTTGCCTGTGATTTGCAACGTTGATCGTATTGTTGCCCTTAAGGCGATCGTCTCCAAAGTCGTGTGGGACAAGGTTAACACCGATTTGCTAACCGCTGATGCCAACTTACCGCTGACAGATGCCGCCGTCCCTATAACCGGGATCATCAAAACCACATCCACACTACACGCAATTGACGCCGAAACCTTTTTGCCTCCTTTGATGCTGTTGACACACGTGTAAAACGGTATAAGCGCAAGCCCCAACTCTTTCCACCATTCCGATCGAGTTTGGTCATATCCCAAAGTCTCCAAATTGGACTTAAAATCCTCTGCCTTCTCCTCTGCTAGCCTGGTCAAAAATTGATCAAAACTCTCGTCCCTTTGTTTCATGACCCTTGCGAACAGATGGCTTCGCAGGCGTCCCAGTCTGCCTAGGAGTTTCCTTCTCAGTTGGTCTGGTTTTTCGGTGATTTTGACCAACTTGACGTTGTAGCCGGTTCTGATCAGAGCATAGTACTCGTAGGTTTTATTGTCAGGGAAGTAGAATTCGAAGAAGTCGTCGGATTGTTTTATTAATTTGGTCTGCGTGGTGTTAAAACCGATTGTTAGGTAAAAAAACTTACGGAATAGTCCTTTGCTTATGATTACATCGTTCTTTGAGAGGTCTCCGAATGCCTCGCGACACGATTCCTTTTCGAAATTGAAGTACTTTTGGGTTATATTGTTTACCAGGTTGTAGAACTTAGTGTTTAGGTCATCTAGGGTCTTGTTTCCGTTCTTGCATTTGTAGGTCTTGGGATTGTTCTTGTAAATGGTTGTCTCCTGCTCTAGGTCGAAGATCTCATGTTCTGGAGTGTTGTTCATGTGTTCCAGGTTGTTGTTCATGTGTTCCAGGTTATTGTTCAACTGTTTCAGGTTGTTCAACTGTTCCGAAGGGTTTTGTTTCGGATCATTGTCAATCCCTTCTTTCGGAGTACTATCATTCCCTTGTTTCGGAGCATTGCCATTCCATTGTTTCGGATTATTGTCCATCCCTTGTTGCGGATGGTCAATTTCTTGTTTCGGATTGCCAATCCCTTGTTCCCGATTGCCAATTCCTTGTCCCGGATGGTCAATTCCTTGTTTCGGATTGCCAATTCCTTGTTCCGGATGGTCACCACTTGATTGTTTCTCAGATAGGCAGTTCATCTTGATTGTTTCCCTAGCCAAGGTGGTGCGGTTTTTGTAACTGGACAATGCCAGATAAAATTGGTAGCGATAATGTTCTTCTTGCGACTTTTCTATTTCGGTAAAAGCGTTGTTTAACCAGGTAAACAAATGTTCGTAGGCCTTCTCCCAATGTACCGGACTGCTGACAATGTCTAGTGTTCTCACGAACCCAAAATTGTCCTTCTCTTTGTACATGTAGGTAATCAGAGCAGGAAGAGCAAATATCTTTAAAGCCGCTTTCGGCACTTGACCCGCAGCTACCAAACTTTCTATTGCAATTCCCGTTTCCACCTGTTCTTGAAATTTATCCATTAGAGCCTTTTTTGTTTTTCCAAATGCGCTGCTTCGGAAAACCTCGGTTGTGTTGGCATTGGACCTATTCCAATCTTCGGAATTGTTGGCATTCGACCTCTTCCAATCTTCGGAATTGTTAGTATTCGACCTCTTCCAATCTTCGGAATTGTTAGTATTCGACCTCTTCCAATTTTCGGAATTGTTGGCATTCGACACTTCAGGCGCACTGTCAGTCCAATTCCGCATTCCACTTGTGCTATCAGCTCTTCTTGGTCCGGATCGCAGGAACATGACGCCAGCCTGGGCGTGAACGAAGTCTGTCGAAAGAATGCTAATATCGTTTTCACTCGAGGGAAACAGAGGCTGGATTGAATTTTGAAAAATCTGGACAGCGACGATAGGGTCCAACTTGGAAGTTTGGCCATTTTCGTTGTCGAAGATCATCAGTTGCAGGGATTCTTGTAAACGACTTAGTAACGAGTGTAGTGATTCGTTTGTCGCTGAACGAACTGTGTGTGCTATAAAACCGTGGACGCTTCCATATTTTTCGAAAACAAGTGATTCGGTGATGTAGTTCAGAACTGAGTGGACGAAATACGGATCGGGATTCTCGTCCTCTTTGGCTCCGTAAAGATCAGTGCCGTGTAACAGTTTCCGAACCAAGTGCAGTTTCTTTTCGTAAACATTCTCACCGGTTTTGTCAACAAGATAATGGTGGAGCGCATTCACTACTGGGATTTGTTGGTGTTGATCCGAAGACTTCAAAAAATTTTCGGCGAATAAAACGTCGCTAAGTGTAGTCAAGTGACTGAAGATGGAAATAATTTGGATAGTATCCAAAGGATTCGTGAAATTGGACACGTCCATCCTAAGTTCTATCTGGCGTTTTCAGGAAAAATTACCTTTAAAAAAGTTTTTTTTTAAAAAAAACAGTATAATATAATTCCAATATCTAAAACTTACTTTTTTTTATTATCGGTCTTCCTTCGTGGCTTTGTTTTTTAAAATCGTTTTGAATAGTAGTCTCTAACGGAATTAGGTTTTTGGTAACGAATGCTTCCATGGGTCGGATTGATCAGCTTAGTTTTCAACGTTAGGTTCCATTTCAAGAAACTTTTCCATTCTTTCTTTAGTGGCCTGCAGAGCAATCAGCCAAGAAGCTTAGGTTCCATTAGTCAACTTAGTTTTCAATAAAATCCAATTAGTTCCTTTGGTCGAATTGGTTTTCAATCAACGTAAGATCTTATCAAGAAAATGTATGACATGCAAAATTTTTGATAGTTTCTAATAATTGGTAATTTTTGATAATCTTCCTGATAATCTTGATAATCTTCTTGATAATCTTGATAATCTCCTTGATAATCTTGATCTTCTTGATAATTTTGATAATACTTTATTGGTCAAATTAGTTTCCGTTAACTTAGTTTTTAAAATTTAGGGGCTATTTTTTTTCTGGCAAATAGCAATGAAAGCTTGAAGATCATACTGGTTTGGAGTATATTGCCCTATAGTATATTTATATCCGATTTTGCAATGGATTTGTACTTGTAATGTATTATTCATTAGCAGTTTGAATACCCCTGATGCTAATAGCTTCAATTAGCGAATAAATTATTCTATTTCGATGATTATAAATATTCTTTTTATCAATATAGTGTGTACGTGCCAAAATTGTTTGTATATAGTACAAATAAATTCTTTCATCAATCCCACAATTCGCGGCAGATTTTAATTACTCGAGGTTTTACATCTTAAAAGAGCGCTAGCGATTTCAAAAGACAATGATTTCCAAATTAATTTTTTATTCATATTTATTTTACATATTTGATTCAGAACTTTACATATTTTATTCATAACTTTACATATCTTATTCAGAACTTTGTATATTCTATTTTTCATTTTAAATATTCTATTTTTCATTTTACATATTCTATTTTTCATTTTACATATTCTATTTTTCATTTTACATATCCTATTATTTATTTTACATATTCTATTTTTCATTTTACATATTCTATTTTTCACTTTACATATATTGTTTATTATACATATTCTTTTGTAAATTTACATATTTTATTTCCAAATGTACAAATACTTTTAAATTAACACACTTTATACATAGTCGATTTTTGTTGTACACATTCTTAATTTCATACTTTTCATCTTCATAGAAGATAAAAATAATTTTTGTTTTCATAGAAGATAAAAATTATTTTTGTTTTCATAGAAGATAAAAATAATTTTTGTTTTCATAGAAGATAAAAATTATTTTTATTTTCATAGAAGATGAAAACAATTTTTATTTTTACAGAAGCATTCAATTTCGTAAATCTTGAACATAAAATTTCGTACCAGTTTCTCGTAATTTTTTTATCTCCCTCATTACTTTTTTCTGCCTCTCGAAATCCGGAACATCCTTCATATATTCCATCTTGATGACCGTAAGTTCATTTTTCCTTTTTACCTGTTTAATCACAAATTTCGTGCCCGGTAGAAAAATAGTCTCCTTTTCTGGTGTACTATTCAAATTGTCAATCTTCGCTCTTAAATAGGTTTCCGGCAATGTAATTTCAAACAAAACGCCTCTAGTTTCAGGATCATAAGCCTCTGCGAACATTTCCGCTGTTTCCAAATCTTTTGAAGTCGACGTGAACCTTGTGAATTCGTATTCCTCATTTTCGACAAAAGTATCCACATCTTTTGTAGGTCTTACTTCCCCTCGGAACAATATCCTGTCGTAGTTTTGAACCAAATCATTCGATTGTCTTATTGCTAGTCTATAAATTGCGTTTTTCATTCGTCTTACTTCTTCCGTGTCGCCCAGCATCTTAGTGTATCCGGTAGATCCGTAATTCCGCAAGGCGTAAAAATCTTCGAACCGTACGTACCTGTAGGCCTTCATTTTATTGAACTCGGTAGCTAAATGATTAGGGGACATGAGCTTGGATGAAACTGCGCTTTTTAGAGGATACAACTCGTGGATTATCGTGCTAGCTTGTTTTTCCGTTATTTTTGCATCAAGGGACATTTTGTACTTCAATTCAGCGTAGAGATCAGGTTCCTCGATTTTGTATTCAACACTCCAAGCTGGTAGTTCTAGTTTCTCGTTGTTTATCCAGTCTTGAACGAATCTCTTCTGCTCTCCACCTTCTGGGAATGCGTAATTTTTCAGTTCGTCGAGAACTCTTTCCTTTGAAAGTCTTTTTGATTTTGTGGCGATTTCCGCAGCTTCTGTTTCGTGCTTTCGTTTTTGTTGTAAACGTTCAATCCGCGTGCAAATTAGGCTTAAATCCGGAGACCTTTTGCTTCTGGTTTTTCCTCTACTGTTTCTTTTGCTTTTACTTTCCCATTCCTGACACCGGACCATTTCAAAATCAGACTGTTCAATTTTTGAAAGGTTTTCATCCCGAAGGTGAAGATCCCCTTGCTTGATTTTGCCACTGATGGGATTGAAAGTTTTGTAGATTTTTTCATCCCGAAGGTGAAGATCCCCTTGCTTGATTTTGCCACTGATGGGATTGAAACTGTTGTAGATTTTTTCATCCCCGAGGATGCGGTCAAAAACAACGGGTACCTCATCATCGTATTCGGTGACTCTTCTCACCTGGGCTGTTTTGCCATCAGGTAATTTGATATACTTGAAACCATAGCCAGAATATTTTTGGGTAGATAAGGAATTCACGTACACGTTTTCTTTGAAAATTGTATCCACTTTTCGTTGCAAGTTTTCTAGTTTGTTCTCTGTTGTTTCTAAGAGTCGGTTCACTGATAGGAACGAAGCCACAGAGGGTTCAAACGATTTTAATAAAACACGAATCAACTTGATTCCGTCTTTGCCTAAGGAGTATGCGAGTTCGAATCCAGGATCTAACCAACGAAAGACAGCGATCCCTAGATCTTTGAATACCATTGATGAGACCCTAGTGAATCCTGATACGGAACTCAGCGCTCCTTTGGTAGTTACCGCATTCAGGGCTAATTTTGGATTTATTGCTTCTTTCGGATATATTGCTTCTTTCGGATTTATTGCTTCCTTGGTTAGTAGAGATTTTAAGGAGTCTTCGGTTATTGATGGTACTTTGCTTAATGATTTTAAAGATCCTTTGGTCAGCGAATTTAGGCTTTCTTTGGACAAAATTTCCTTGTAACTCTTCCTCAACGCGAGGGAATCGAAACTCGTTCCGGTTGATGACAATAATTCCCTGGTTGCACTTGTTGTCCATTTTGCGACAAGGGAACCCAGTTCCCCGACAAAAGATACTACCATAAGTGTGTCTAGTGGACAGGATAGTTCCGCCTCCTCGATATTTCCTGATCGAATTGATTTCCAACAGACGTAGAATGGAAGAAAAGAGAGTCCTAGCTTGGTCCACCACTCTTTACTAGTTTCATCATACCCCTCTGCAGATAACTTGTTTTTAAAATTCCTCGATCGGTGTTCTGCCACCTTGGTTACAAAATCCTGGAAAGTTTCTTGTGTAGTTTTCATGACATAAGAAAACATCCTCGCGGATATTTCTTGGTTCACCGAGAGGCCTAATTTTTCTCGAAAACCCTCGGGATCATCCGATTCACGAATTAGGGTTATATTGTTGCGTTTGCGAACCAGAGCGTAGATTTCTGTTTCGGTACCCGGCAAGTAGAATCGGAACACATCGTCTGACTCTCTGATTAACTGATTTTCGAGAGGGTAGATGCCTACTTCTCCAGTGTAAATGTACTGGAAGAGGCCTTTTGAAATTTCTAGGCTAGAGTTTGGGAATTGTATGCTTTGTTCGGCAAACACTTGTGTAATTGATTCCTTCTCGTAGGTGAAGAACTTTTCCGTTATGGTGGTTATTTGGGTGTTGTAACGTTCGTTGATGTCCGGAAGTAGTTTTGATTTACTTAGATTTTGGGTTTTTGGGTCGTTTTTGATGTTCGTAGTGTTATTTTCTTTGGTTTTAACTATTCTGGTTTGGTTTTTAGAGGCAGAATTTTTGTGGACTGCAAAATCTTTGGTGTTCGTAGTGTTACTTTCTTTGGTCTGAGCTGTTTGGGTTTGGTTTTTAGTGGCAAAATCTTCGTGGACTGCAAAATTTTTGGTGTTCGTAGTGTTACTTTCTTTGGTCTGAGCTGTTTGGGTTTGGTTTTTAGTGGCAAAATCTTTGTGGAATGCAAAATCTTTGGGTTCTGCAAAATCTTTGTGGCTTGTAGAATCTTCGTGGCTTGCAAAATTTTGGTGTTCTGCAAAATCTTGGTGTTCTGCATAATCTTTGTGTTCTACAAAATCTTGGTGTTCTGCATAATCTTTGTGTTCTACAAAATCTTGGTGTACTGCATAATCTTTGTGTTCTACAAAATCTTGGTGTTCTGCAAAATCTTGGTGTTCTGCAAAATCTTTGTGTTCTGCAAAATCTTTGTGTTCTTCAAAATTTTTGTTGCTTGTAGAATCTTTATGGCTTGTAACACCATCTTCCTTGCGACTCCAAGCCTTGTTGTCTTTCTCATGTCCATCCTTACCTTTATCTTTTTCATCCAAACCTTTTTTATTCTTTTCATCCAAACCTTCTTTATCCTTTTCAGCCAAACCTTCTTTATCCTTTTCAGCCAAACCTTCTTTATCCTTTTCAGCCAAACCTTCTTTATCCTTTTCAGACAAACCTTCTTTATCCTTTTCAGACAAACCTTCTTTATCCTTTCCACCCTTACCTTCTTTATCCTTCCCATCCTCCTGTTTGGCCCTACATTCATAACCTTTCGGATTATTCTTGTACTCCCCAACCATGTTCTCAAGATCCTCATCACCAATCTCGCACTCCTCTTGGATAATCTCCCTAGCCATGGTTGTACGATTTTTGAATTCGGACATAGCCAGATGAAATTGGTACCTGTAATCTTCACGTTTCGCTTTCTCGATTAGGGTAAAAGTTCCATCTAGATATAGAAACAATTTTCCCAACGCTTCGGACACATGGTGATGAACAATATTTGCAATTGTTTCGTTCTTAAGTTTGACCTTTTCTTCGTAGACATAGTACAGTAGAGCAGGGAGTGTGAAAATCCTCAGAGCTGATACATTTAAATTTCCTGCATAAACCGACTGTTCTATCGCATGTGCTATTGACACGTAATTGTGAAACTGGCCTTCTTCGTTAGTGTACACAGTTGGTAGAAAAACTTGTGGAGCATTCATAGTCGATAGAAATGTAGCACCAGCTTGGGCGTAAATGTAATCTGGGGATATTAGACTCGAATCTTCTCGAGGTTTTGGAAAGATTGGTAGAACGAAATCTTGGAGTATTCTCGAAACTGAAATGAGTTGGAGAGTCGAATTGGTTCCGTTTGTTTGGAAAATCGTTTCCGAAAGTTTGTAATACATTTGATCGTGTAAAGTGTTTACTTTTATGTCTTTGGAGTTTCGAACAATTTCGGCACAAAAGCCGTAAATGTTTCCGTATTTTTCGAACACGAGGGATGTAATTATGTGCTTGAATAGCGAATTTACGAAATGCTCGTCCAAAATTTCTTTCTCTTTTGAGCCGTAAAGGTCGCTGTTTTCTATTAATTTCCGTGCTAAACGTACTTTTTTCTTTTCTAGAATTTTGGGATCGTTAAGGATGTTGTGTTCAACAAGTCTATTGTTATTTGCATTATAGTTGTCATTATTGCCATTATAATGATAATTATCAGCTTTATAATGATAATTGTCAGCTTTATAATGATAATTACCAGCTTTATAATGATAATTCTCAGCTTTATAATGATAATTGTCAGCTTTGCCATTATCACCATCGATAGAATTGTTGTCATTGTAATAATCATCCGCAATAGTATTATCATCATTATAATTATCATTATCATAGTCGGCGAAGAAATAATGATACATAGCATTAATTACCGGTATTGGATGATTCACATATTTTTCTTCTAAAAATTTCTTCTCGTGTAAAAATACACTCAGGGTATTCAAATAACTGAAAATCGAAATAACTTGAACCGCTTCTAAAGGGCTCATAAAAGTGGTGTCCATTTTTGTCTAATCCACTAAAATCGTTTCCAGAATCTGCAAATATATACAAAATAATTTTATCTGAAGGTGTAAAATTTAGTAGAATAGTGTTGACTAGCAGAATATGATTTTTTAATCTTCCTTTTCTTTGTTATTTTTCAATTTTTATTATTTTCCTTTGTTTTTTTTATTTCTTTATTTTTTTAATTTTTTAAAATCTTTTTTTATTTTTTTATTTCTTTATTATTTTTTTTTTATTTTCTTTTGTTATTTTTTTGTTATTTTTTTGTTATTTCTTTGTTATTTCTTTGTTATTTTTTTGTCATTTTTTTTATTATTTTTTTATTTATTTCGTTATTTATTTTGTTATTCATTTTGATATTCTTTTTAATCTAACAGCTTCATTTTTTAAAAAACGGGTTTTTCGACAAAATATATATTTTGTGCGAAATAAATGATTGCAATCAATCATTGAGAGCTTTTTTTATAGGCATACCAAATTTCAGCAAAATGTTTCCGTTCGTTTTCGAGATATTGTTCAATAAATGACGCGGCCTCGTTGCGAGCGCCGAGCGTTTCTGGCACGGCGCTACTTCGCCGCGGTATGTATTTTATAATCTCTCGAAAACGGGAAGAGATATCTTTCTGAAATTTGGTATGCTTTTGGTAAAAAGTGTCAGCTTTTGATTGCAGGCGTTTGTAATTCTATTGCTCGCGATTTTACGAAAAAAGATAAATTTACGTACTTTTATTAATAGATATTGACTAGCGGACTTTTGAAATCAACGTAGTTAAGAATATTTTTACAGCGGAATTTAAATCGAAATAGACTTTCCAGATTAACAAATCAATAAATACTTTTCGAATATTAAACTTTTTTATAACAAATTTTGGTGTAGATTTTATTTTTTTTTGTAATTGTAAAAAATTGTTCTGTACCTGTCTTTGATGCGATTTTTCATTTATTATTAGAATTCCAACAATTTATAGAAATTAAATTTAAAATTTTTTAATAATTATTTTAAACTTTTAAAAAATTTAAAATTTCAACACAGTTGATTTATTAGAAAATTCTTTCCTAATAGCAGAATGCAGTAGCATTTCTGTATCTAAAGTTTGTAAAACTGGAATTTTAATTGAACATGTTTCTTTTATACACAATTGTCTGTTATCATAATTTATTGTACATATTTACATGCAATTATGGAGACACTTTATTTGTTCATTGGAAAATGTTTGTAGGCTTTATTTTAAATTCTTAATCCCTAAGATTTCTATTTGAATATATAAATACTGATACTGCCTATCCGCACGTACATTACTTTAAGTATGAATTTGAGTATGAATTCGAGACGCATAAATTTCCTATTAATTAAATGTTCAAATAACCATAAATTTTCACAACTATTTACAAAGCATAATTTTTAAATCTCTCAATTCCCCGGATTTTTATTTCTTGTTGACGTTTTTTAACGAACTGCTTTTAGTTGTAGCTTGCCTTAATTATCATTCAACACAATATTTGGCGCAATTTACATTTAGAGTTTTCATTTAACGTAATTTTAATTTTAAGCGAGGGGCAAACAACTCAGTGAATTAGGTGTACACTTATTCTGGATTATCCCGAGTTATCTTGAATTACATGAATTACCTTGAATCATCTTGAATTACCATGAATCACTTTGAATTATCTGGAATTATCCTGAATTACATTGAATTACTTAGAATTATTACCATGAATTACTTTGAATTACTTTGAATTACAATGAATTATTTTGAATTATCTTGAATTACCATGAATTACTTTGAATTACCCTAAATTACTTTGAATTACCATGAATTACTTTGAATTATCTGGAATTACTTTGAATTATCTTGAATTACCATGAATTACTTTGAATTACCCTAAATTACTTTGAATTACAATGAATTACTTTGAATTACCATGAATTATCTTGAATTACCATGAATTACCCTAAATTACTTTGAATTACCATGCATTACTTTGAATTACCATGCATTACTTTGAATTACCTTGAACTATCTTGAATTACCATGAATTACTTTGAATTATCTGGAATTACCCTGAATTACTTTGAATTACATTCAATTATCTTGAATTACCATGAATCACTTTGAATTACTTTGAATTACCCTAAATTATTTTGGATACCATGAATTACTTTGATTTACCTTGAATTATCTTGAAATACCATGAATTACTTTGAATTACCCTAAATTATTTTGAATTACCATGAATTACTTTGAATTACCCTAAATTACTTTGAATTACCATGAATTACTTTGAATTACCATGAATTACTTTGAATTACCTTGAATTACCATGAATTACTTTGAATTATCTGGAATTACCCTGAATTACTTTGAATTACATTGCATTATCTTGAATTATTCCTACAGGGTTTCTACAACTCTGAATAACATGGGAAACCTGGAATTCTCATGGAATTTTATTATTCCTCATGGAATCATGGAAATTTATTTTCTTAAATTTTTTTTCTTTCTGTTTATTACATTTTACCAACATTTTATATTTCTTTTTATAAAAAAAAACTTTAAATACTTCAAAATATATTTAAAAACACATAAAATTTCTTTAAAATATTTCAAAATACTTAAAACCACTTTAAAGTACTTCAGATTACTTCAAAATATTTCAAAAATACTTAAAACTACTTTAAAATACTTCCGATTATGTACTTCAAAATATTTAAAAACTTTTGGAAATATTTCTAAATATTTGAATGTACTTCAAATTACTTTAAAATACTTAAAATACTTCCCAATACTTCAAAATATTTCAAAGTATTTAAAAATATTAGTATTTTAAGTATTAAATAAAATATTAGCAGATTTTTAAATTTTATTTTCCTTAAGTATTTTCAAAGTATTATAATTCTTCAGACTACCTCAAAATACTTCAAAATATTTTAAAATACTTAAAATTACTTTGAACTATTTCTAAATACTTTTTAATACTTCAAAATGTTTCCAAATAATTCTTAATATTTCTAAATATTTAAAAATATTTCAAAATATTTAAAAAATACTTCAAAATACTTCAAAAATTTTTTAATAAAATTAAAAATGTTTAAAAATATTGAAATGTACTTAAAAGTTTTTTAAAATACTTTAAGAAACATATTTAAAAATATTAGTTTTTAAAATTTTTTTTAGAAGTACTATAATACTTCAGACTTTTTTAAAATACTTCAAAATACTTCAAAATACTTCAAAATATTTCAAAATACTTCAAAATATTTCAAAATACTTCAAAATACTTCAAAATACTGAAAAATACTTCAAAGTACTTCAAAATACTGAAAAATACTTCAAAACACTTAAAAATATTTAAAAATACTTCAAAATATTAAAAAACACTTCGAAATACTTGAAATAGTTTTAAAATTAAAAATAATGATCCCGAGTAGTTTAAATTCTATAGAAAATTATTTTTAAAAATCCTTCATTATTTCAAAAGTAATTTAAATTCTTACAAAATATTGAACAATTAATTTTTTGATTGAAAAATACATTAAAAAATATCAAGGAAATTTTTCTAATTTTTTTTCATAGAAATTATGGGAAACTCATGGAATTTTGTGAAGAAAAATTTATAGGATCCCTATTCTGAATGATCTAAATTATTGTACTAGGTGTACACCTAATCCTTTAATTGTTTGACCCTCCATTTTAACGAAACTTAGCTTTATTAGACAAACAATTTACACCTCATTTTGATCTACCCGTTTATCGTTCTCAAACAAATTCTGGTCTTCTGTATTTAAATTTCATGCCACGCTTTGCCGGCATAGAATTTTGTAGCAGTGTCCTTTAGATTTTTAATCGCCTTCATGATTCGCTGTTGCAATACAAATTTCGGTTCCTCTATGTGTGTCAATTCCACTTTCATGAACTTCTGTGTGCCGAAAGATTCCTCCGTAACACCCTTTGTGACCTTGTCAATTCGAAATTTCGTGCCCGGTAAAAGAATCGTCTCCTTCTCCTCTAAAACAAACAGATGCTCCACCCTCGACCGGATATACGGATTCTCGAATTTTAGCTCATACACAACCTTCGTGAACATACTATTATCAGTCTTCGAGTATCTATCAGCAATTGCAATGTCCGTCGAAACTGAACTGAATCTTTGGATCTCGAATTCCTTCCTCCCCTCGTAAAATTCCTTCTCTATCGCTTCTGTAACTCTTCCCTCACCTCGGAACAAAGTTTTCACACACTCTTCGCTAGGATCTTCCGACTGTCGGATCGCTAATCTGTAAATAGCGTTTTTCATCCTTCTGGCCACATCAGAATTTTCCGCCATCTTTTTGTATCCACTGCCACCGTAGTATCGAAGTGCATAGTAGTCCTCAAAAGTCGCTTGGTTGTACCCCTTTCGCTCTTTAAAATCTTGAAGCACTTTGTCAACCGGTAATTCCTCTTTAACCTTTACCGGATACTCAAGAGACCTAATCCTTTCCATTGCCTCTTTGAAGGTCAATCCCGACCTCTCCATCGCACTCAAATATTTCAATTCGTAAAACAATTCCGGCTCCTTGATTCTATACTCCTGGGCCCAGGATGGTATTTTCAATTCGTGGAGCCAGTCTTTCACGAAATTTATTTCTGTCTTTTCGGAACCGGAGAATGCGTACTTCATTAGTTCTTTACGTAGTTCTGTTTCTGGGATCTTGCCTTTAGAGATGGCGAACTCCAGAGCTTTCTTTGCGGTATCCCTGTTCTTCGTGCTCCATAAAATCGACTGTAGAGGGTTCTTACCTTCTACCATACCATCCCATTCCTGGTGATTGATTGTCATTTCAAATGTCTCCTCCTCCGAGACCAGAAAACCATCCTCCTCGACAAACAACTCGTCACCGAATATCTTCTCACCATCCGTGTCTAATTCCTGAAATACCTCATTGTCTGTGTCTAATTTTTGAAGTACCCCTCCATTGTCCGTGTCCATTTTCTGAAATACCTTTTCACTATCCGTGTCTACCTCCTGAAATACCTTTACACCATCCTCGGATATCCGACCAACCACTGGAATTTCCTCTCGGGTTGATCTAATTGTTCGGATTTCCGCCAATTGACCGTCTTTTAGCGGAATGTACCTGTAACCGTAACCAGAATCTTTGGCCAGACCTGTAACGAACGCATCCTTGGCCAAAAATTTCTTGCCTTGTCCGTTTGATAAAGCTAGCTTGCCTATGTTGCGACGAAAATTGGCTAGAAGGGTTTCGGACCCTTGTAAAACGCTCTTTAGGGACGCGAATGATATTAGATGCTTCCTTCCCATGTGGCTGATGAAGTTTTTGATAACCTTGAGGCCTCCGTTTCCGATCTTGAACATGAGTTCGAATCCCGGGTCCAGGAAGCGTAACAAACTGACCCCCAAGTTCCGGAAGGTGTTGAGCTCGAACAGTGCGACGAATTGGGCTAACTCTTTGATGACGATTTTACTCCCGATGTTCAGAGCTGATCTTATCGATGTCCTTAGGGTCACGGTTCTCAGCGTCGTTTCCGAAAGCGCTATTATCGTTTTTGTAGCAGCCGTCGACATCTTCCCGACCAGGGAACCCACTTCCCCAATCACTGGAATGAAAAACAGGACATCTAGTGAACAGGAGATTACCGATTCTTGGAGATTCTTTTCCCGAATGCCTTCTGCACACGAGTAGAAGGGGATCAAAGATAGACCGAAATCTTCCCACCATTCTGTTCGTGTTTGGTCGTAATTGGTTGCTTTCAAATTGGCGCTGAATTGTTCAGACCTCAGTTTCGCTATCCTGTCCAGAAAATCTTGGAAATTTTCGTTGTCCTTCTTTACATCTGTGGGAAAATCGGTTCGGAAATTTTCGTAGGTTGTTAATCCTAGTTTTTGGCGAAAGAGCACTGGGTCATCGGATTCTTTGATCAGGGTGATGGTGTAGTCCTTCCGGGTCAGAGCATAGTAGAGGTAGGTATCATTATCCGGATAATACAATTGAAACAAATCGTCTGACGGTTTTATCAGGTTTTTCGAAGTTGGAGGCAAGTTGATAATCCCAGAGTACTCGAAGTGCACTAGTCCTCGCGAAATTATGACTTCTTCGGAATTCATCAGAGATATGAAGTCGTCTCCGAATGCCTCCCGCATCGATTCCTTCTCGTAGGTGTAATATTTTTGGGTGATGTTGTTAATCAGGTTGTAAAAACTCTTGTTCAAGTCGACCAAAATCTTCTCGCCGTTTCTGCATCTATAACTGTCTGGGTTGTTCTTGTAGTTTGTGGTTTCTTCTTCCATTTCCTCTTCGGACAGATGGACAGGACTTCCATTGCAACAGTGGATTTTTATCAATTCGCGTGCCAAACTTGTCCGGTTCTTGAGACTCGAGAACGCAAGATAAAACTGGTAGCGATAATCATCTGCCTGTACGTTCTCTATTTCGGAAAAGGAATCATTTAGGCGGGAAAACAAACATTTGTAAGCCTTCTTCCAGTGGGTTTCACTGTTCACTATGTCAGCCGACTTCTCCAGTTGATGATCGGTTTTGTACATGTAGTTGATCAGTGCAGGTAGTGCGAAAATGCTCAACACTGATTCGTTGAGTTTTTTGGAAAGAACCAGATGTTCCACGACAATGCCTGTTTCTATTAATTCTTGAAAATCCGTTTCAGCTTTCTGTTTCGTTTCTGATTTCTCTTTCGTTTCAGCTTTCCTTTTCGTCTTGTGATCATTTGTATTCACCTCTACGCTTTGTCCAGAGCGGAGAAACATTCTTCCAGCCTGGGCGTAGATGTAATCAATCGAGGTGACACTTAGGGAACTTCTTGCCTCTGGAAATAGAGGCTCGATTATGTCGCAAAATATATTTTCCACTGCGAGGAAGTCCAACTCTGAATATTCTCCCAATTCGTTTTCGAATTCTAACTCCAGTAGTGCCTTTTCTAGATTCTTTAGCAAAGATTTTAGAGAATCTGTTTTTGATTCCCGAACCGTTTGGGCTATAAATCCGTAGACGTTGCTGAAATTTTCGAACACGAGGGTACTGACGATGTGGTTTAAAAGCGTGTTGACGAAATTTAGATCGAGGTTTTCGGAATCCTTGGAGCCATAGAGATCACTGCCGTTTATCAGTTTTCGAACCAGCTGGGTTTTCCTTTTGTCAATTTCTTCTTTGGGAAATTCATCCAGGAGATAGTGGTACAGACTGTTGACGATTGGGATGTGTTTTCGTTGATCTTCCTCGCTGAGGTAATCTTCCGCGAAGAGAATATCACTTAGGGTGTTTACGTAAGTGAAAATTGAGAGTACTTGAACAGTTTCCAGAGGACTGATAAAGTTTGATACGTTCATGTTGACAATATGTTGTCGGCAACAATGTAGACGTGCTGAAAAGATGACAAAATTGAGTAGAAATTAGGATAAAAGTATCACAGTGTTGAATTGTAATTATTGAAAAAGAACTTGAGTTGGAAAGAAAAATCTAAATGTGTGTTTTTACTTTTTCTAAATGAATTTTTCTTTTTCGATATGAATAAGGTAGAGAAAATTGAATCGAAAAGTCCTTTTCGATTTTTTCGAAACTTTTAGTCATTCGGAAGTTACAGCAGTTTAAAGTTGGCCGAGCGCGTGCGAGCCGCGCGCATGCGCATTCCTTCACCCAGCGGTTGCTGCGAAGTCGCTGCGGCTCGCGGGCAGTTGGCTGAGTTTTAATCGCGATAACTTTTATACTAGCAATAATTTTAAAAAGTGGTAAAGGACTTTTCGACTTCACTTTTTTCACTCTTTTAATATTTTCGGCCTAGATTAATAAATTTTAATTGTCTCAGTGGCTTGGAATAATAATGATAATAATAATAATAATAATATTAATAATAATAATAATAATAATAATATTATTAATAATAATAATAATAATAATAATAATAATAATAATTATAATTATAATAGCAATAATAATAGCGATAATATTAATAATGAAATAATTTTTATTTAATCTTACCTTTCTCAATTTAATCAATTATTAAATGACATAATTTATTAACTTGAAACTGTGATTTGAAGCGAATCGTAATTGATTTTTATACTCGATCTTCATCTTTTGAAATACTGCAATCTTGATAAATTTTCTATTTCTCAACATTTATTTTTTATATCATTGTACATTTGTTTCTAAATTTGCATTTAAATACTTTATTTTTATTAAAGAAGTACACCACTTTCGTTTGCCAGAATGAATTAGAATTAAGGTTAAAATATGCATAATACTTTATTAATGAAAAAAAACATTCGGGTTTTTTATCCATTCTTTATTTTAAAGTCAATTGTAAGTACAGCACAATTATTTAAACTGAATGAAAATTAGAATTGTAAATTAATTTGCTTTGAGATTTTTTGTTATTCACTTTGATATAAAAAATAATAATCTTTTCAACAGTACGGAATTTTTTCTGTTTTTATTGAATATAATTTCTATCGAGGCAGTTTATTTAATTAATAATTATGATTAATTTCATTCGGTCTATAAGAATTGAATAGAATTTTCTTATTTTTTACTAATTGACTATTTTATTGGGTGCTTTTATTTTTTATCAATTGACTATTTTTCTTTATTAATCTTTTGCGTTTAAGCGAAAACTATTTCTTTTTATTTTTGTATTATTTACTTTTGTATTTATTTTTGTGTTATTTTTCTATTTATTTTTGTATTTATTTTTGTATTATTATTTACTTATTTATTTACACTTATTGTGGTACTTTTGTTTTTTAGTAATTTGAGTAAAAATGTTATTTATCATCAATTAAGAAAGTATTTTTATTAAATCGCAACTAACGCAGAATTTGGATCAATACATTTTTAATAACCGCTCACTCTTGTCGTCAATGAAAAATTTATTGTGTCAATGTTTTATGGATTTCTTTACATTTCTTACATAATAAAGCATCTAAATTTTTACATTATTTAACGCCATGTAATAATAATAATAATAATAATAATAATAATAATATTAGTATAATAGCATTCACGAAAAATATCAATCAGTTACAATAAATTATATTTGCAAAATTATCTTTCTAAAATATTGTCATAACAAGGATGCTTCATCCCGAAGCTTACATACTGGAACCGTAATTACGTTAAATAATTTAAAGCTTCCTCTTGAGGAAGCAAAAATAAAAAAAAAACAAAATGCATAGAAAATGTAGAAATTGATTAATGACTCTCCTTATTATTTAAAATATATATAGTATAAAGTAGAAAAAACTGGATCAAAAAGTCCTTTTCCACTTTTTAAAATTCTTAACCGTTCAAAAGTTATTGCGGTTTAAAGTTGGTCAATAATGCGCGGCCTAAGAGCCGTAGTGTCACAGCTGTGGCGCTAGCGTCACGTTCTCACTCATGCGCGCGTGCGCCCTGAGCGTCCAACTTTAAACCGCAATATCTCTCGAACGCTTGAGAATTTTAAAAATAGGAAAAGGACTTTTCGAACTAGTCTTTTACGCTCTTTAATTACGTTCGTTTTTTACGCTTTTTTACACTCTTTTTTTACGCTCTTTTCTTACGTTCGTTTTTAACGCTTTTTTTTACACTCTTTTTTTAAGCTCTTTTCTTACGTTCGTTTTTTACGCTTTTTTTACACTCTTTTTTTAAGCTCTTTTCTTACGTTCGTTTTTTACCCTTTTTACACTATTTTTTACGCTCTTTTTTACGCTCCTTTTTGACGCTCTTTTTTGTTATTCTTTCCACGCAAATCATTTTGAATAACTATTAATATCTATAAATAAAATTATAAATTATTATAGTATAAATTAGTTCATTGCATAAAACAGAGTATCAGTTTCCATTAAGTCTTTAATCTCCTTCATGATTCTCTGTTGTTGTGTAAATTTCGGTACTTCCATCCAAGTTAATTCAACCTTCATGGTTTTTTGAGTCCCGAAAGATTTTTTCAGCGTGCCCCTTGTGACCTTGTCAATTCGGAATTTCGTGCCCGGGAGAAGAATCGTCTCCTTCTCGTTTAAAACAAACAAATGCTCCACTCGCGATCGCAAATAAGCTTTATCGAACTTAATCTCATAAATGACTTTCGTAAACGCTAGATTTTCAACTTCCGAGTATTTGTCCGCAATTTCAAAACTTGTCGACGACGAGGTAAATCTCTTCAACTCGAATTCCTTCCTCCCCTCGTAAAATTCCTTCTCTATCGCTTCTGTCACTCTTCCCTCACCTCGGAACAAAGTTTTCACACACTCTTCGCTATCATCTTCCGATTGTCGGACCGCCAATCTGTAAATAGCGTTTTTCATTCTTCTAGCCTCGTCCGAATTTTCCGCCATCTTTAAATACCCACTGCCCCCGTAGTAACGAAGAGCATAGTAATCTTCAAAATTCGCCTGATTGTAGCCCTTCCTCTCCTTAAAATCTCGAAGCACCCTTTTCACCGGCAATTCCTCTTTAATCAACGGCGAATGATACAAAGATTCAATCCTTTCCGTCGCCTCTTTCACCGACAATTCCGGATTCTCCATAACCTCTTTGTTCTTGAGTTCGTAAAAGAGATGCGACTCTTCAATCCTGTACGCCTCAGCCCAATCAGGAATTTTCAAATCCGCACTGTTCATCCACTCCTGAACAAAATTCATTTCGTTCTTCTCCCCCTCTGGAAATGCATACTTGTTGAGCTCGTTCTTTATCTCACTTTCCGGAAGTTTGTTCTTCGAGGCCGCAAACTGCAAAGCTTCTTTTTCAACTTGCTTCTTCAACTTGTTGAAAATTATAGGCATTAAGATATTCTTCCCATCCACTGTATTGTCCTCGATCTCGTTCACAACATCCAATTCAAAAGTCCTTTCATCCGAGACCACGAAACCTTCATCCTCGATGAAGTAATCATCACCGATTATTTGCTCCGTCTCTAAATCCACTTTTTTGTAAATTTCCTTGCCTGGTTCCTTTTCTGATTCCTCTTGTGTATTCTTTTCTACATCCTTTTCTGATACCTTTCCTGCATCCTGTTCTCCTACCTTTCCTGCATCCTGTTCTCCTACCTTTCCTGCATCCTTTTCTCCTACCTTTCCTGCATCCTTGCCCGCTTCCTTTCCGGAAATTCGCACAACAAGCGGAACTTCCTCTCCCGATGGATAAACCCTCCGAATTTCCGCCATCTCCCCATCTTTCAACGGAACATACTTGTAACCATATCCAGAACTTTCGCCAAGACTTGTAACGTACACATCCTTTCCGAAACGTTTGCCTACACTTTTACGGAAATTGCCAAAAATCCTCTCCGTCTTTTGCAACATGTGTTTTACTGACGCGAACGACACCAAATGCTTCCTTCCTAAACGGATTATCAGGTTCTTGAGCACTCCGAGACCTCCTCTCCCGATCCGGAACAGTAGTTCAAATCCTGGGTCTATGAACCGTAAAACGCTGATGCCTAGGTTTCGGAAGGTTCGAAATTCAAAGAGTACCATGAATTCGTTGAGTTCTTTGAGAATTGTTTTGCCGCTGATGTCCAGGGCTGCTCTCATCGATGTTCTAAGGGTCACGGTCCTTAGTGAGGTTGCCGAAACCGCTAGCAACGATTTTGTAGCAACTGTCGACATCTTCCCGACCAGGGAACCCACTTCCCCAATCACTGGAATGAAAAACAGGACATCCAGTGGACAGGAGATGGCCGATTCTACGACATTCTTTTCTCTAATCCCTTCTACGCATGAGTAGAACGGGATAAGGGAGAGTCCGAAATTTTTCCACCATTCTTTCCGGGTTTGATCGTATTCCGTTGCTTTTAGAGAGTCACTGAACTGTTTTGACCTCTCGCTCGCTATTTTGTCTAAGAATGTTTCGAATTTTTCGTCGCCCTTCTTCATTAAAACTGGAAAGTAATTGCTGCGGAATGATTCTTGGATGTTTAATCCGAGTTTTTGGCGAAATAGGATAGGATCGTCGGACTCTTTGATAATCTTGAGGTTGTAGTCTTTACGGATGAAAGCATAGTAGCTGTAAGTATCGTTCTCGGGGAAGTAGAATTCAAATAAATCGTCGGACGGTCTTATCAATTGTCTAGTAATCGGCAGTATATCTATTGAATCAAATTGCATGAGACCCTTTGAAATTATGACACATTCTGATTCCATGGATTCTAGGAAGTCGTCACCGAATGCTTCCCGGATCGATTCCTTCTCGTAGGTGTAGTATTTTTGGGTGATGTTGCTAATCAGGTTGTAGAAACTCCTGTTCAAGTCGACTAGAACCTTGTCACTGTTTTTGCATTTGTAAGTTTCTGGATTGTTCTTGTAGTTGGTGGTTTCTTCTTCCATTTCCTTGTCAGTCAGATGGAGAGGACTCCCATTGTCGGAACAGTGGATCTCTATCAGTTCGCGTGCCAAGCTCGTGCGGTTCTTGATGCTCGAGAGGGCAAGATAAAACTGGTAACGATAATCATTTGCTTGTGCGTTTTCGATTTCTATGAAGGCATTGTTTAGTTTTGTGAACAAAGTTTCGTAGGCCCTTTTCCAGTGGAAGGGACTGCTCATTATGTCTATTGTGCTTTCGAACTGGAGGTTGCCTGGGGCTTTGAAGAGGTAGTTGATCAGAGCAGGTAGGGCGAAGATCTTCAGCGCTGTTTCGTTGAGTTTTTTCGCTAGAACCAATTGCTCGACGGCATGAGCTGTTTCTATGTATTCCTGATACTTGTTTTCGTGTATTTCTTCAGCGGTTGTGATTTTGGGTGTGTCTGCTGTCTGCCCGGAACGCAGAAACATTTTGCCAGCCTGGGCGTAAATGTAATCAATTGAGGTTATGCTTGTGGTGTGTTTTTTGGGTTTTGGAAACAAGGGCAGGATTATGTCGTGGTAGATGCTGTCAACTGAGAGGGGATCTAGTGAAGAATCTTCTCCGAATTCGTTTTCGAATCGTGCACCGATTAGCATTATTTTTAGACGAGTTGTTATGGAACCTAGCCAGTCATTTTCTGCCCCGCGAACTGATTGGACGATAAATCCGTAGACGTTGGTGAACTTTTCGAAAACCAGGGAATCAATGATGTGGTTAAAGAGGGTGTTGACAAAATTTGGGTCGAGGGTTTCGGAGTCCTTGGAGCCGTAGAGATCAGTGCCGTTGATTAGTTTTCGAATCAGTTGGGTTTTCTTTTCTAAAAATTCATTTTCTTTGATGGTTGTGTTATCCAGAAGGTAGCGGTACAAACTGTTGACGATTGGGATGTGTTTTCGTTGATCTTGCTCGCTTAGGTAATTTTCTGCGAAAAGAAAATCGCTGAGGGTGTTGACGTAAGTGAAAATTGAGAGTACTTGGACCGTTTCTAGAGGACTGATGAAATTTGACGCGTTCATCTTGTCGTGGCAGCAATTGCAGAACAGGTGCTGAAAAGACCAATGAATTTGTAGGCAAAAGTGTATCAACATTTTTGTTCTGGTTTTTATTTTATTTAATGTTAATAGAGCAGGAAAAACTAGATGGTCCTAGAGTCTAGATAAAATTTGGAATAGATGTCAAAAAACTGGATCGAAATGTCTTTTTCCATTTTTTGAAATTCCTAGCCGTTGAGGAGTTATCACGGTTTAAAGTTTGTCAATCGCGAACGAGCCGAACGCTCGCGCGCCCCTCCAACTAGCCGCAGTGCCGCTACGGCAAGCTCTAGGTGGAGGGGCGCGCGAAGGTTCAGCCTGCACGTTATTGGCCTCGCTTCAAATAGCGATAACTTCTCAACGGCCAATGACGTGAAAGCCGAAGCTTCGCGCCCCCCCCCCCTCCACCTAGCGCTTGCCGTAGCTACACCGCGGCTACTTGAAGGGGCGCGCGAGCGTTCGGCTCGTTCCCGATTGTCAAACTTTAAACCGCGATAACTCCTCAACGGCTAGGAATTTCAAAAAATGGAAAAGGACATTTCAATCCAGTTTTTTGTCATCTATTCCAAATTTTGATATCTAAGCTCTAGGGCGGAAAGTTATTATAATTATGAAAGTTTATTTTATTTAAGAAATTTTTATTAAAATTTATCCTTTTATTATTTTTTAAAATGACAATTTTTTTAATTATCCTTGAAATTATCGGTTATCTTAGATCGTTGCAATTAATGAAATCTTAAAAACCACTTTTGATTGTAAAATAATATTTAATTATTAAATGTTTCTTTATCTTTTATTTTCTTTTTATTCATTAAATGTATTCTTACCAACTGCCAAGTTCCAGAAATTCTTTTTCAATAAACTCTTTTTATTTAAACTTTACTTCCTCTGTTGAAAATAAATTTGCAGTTCCATTTTTATACTCGTTTTATCCTTTGAAATACATATTTCTTTATAATCTGTATTACATTGGTTGATAATGTTTAATTTTTAAATTTAATATTTTAATTTTGAAATTTACTATTTAAATTTCTTTTATTTTTTGTATTCTTATTCTTTTTATTATTTTTTTTTTAAATTCAATTGAAAATTACGATTGTTTTTTGTATTATTGTGTGAATAGAAATCATGTCTTTGATAATTGATGGGCTAAAATATAAACTAATAATGAGCGCCTATTTGATACTTGAATGAACATTTTATTTTCTTGAGGTTTAAAAATACAAAAATTGTGATTTTCGAGCAAATATTAAACTAAGGTATCATAATTGCAAATTAGCTGTAGTATTGATTCTTATCAAACTCTGTAATTCGGTATTTAACATTCTCTTTTTTATCTTTAAAAACTTTTTCTATTTATATGTAAAATTATCTCTATTAACTGTACACACGCTAAATTATTTCTGTATTTCCACAATGAGAATTATTTCTGTATCTCCACACACGCAAAATTGTTTTTTGTTTTAACTGCAAATATACAAAATTATTTCTTTATTAATGACTCTCAGATTTGCATATCTGTATTTATTACACACATAAATTTTTTTTGTGCTAACCACACACACACACAGAGCTATTTTTATTTTTATCTCACACACAAAATCCTTTGTGTCTGTAATTTTGGTCTATTTTTAATATCTATTTTATTGTGTGTGTGACGGTTTAGTGTGTTTGTTGAATATAAAGATATACGGAGAAAAATTGCAAGATTTACTTAATACTTACAATTAGAGAATTAAGCTTAAAAGATCTTTTAACATTGTAGAATGTTAATTAGAAAAAAAGCTCATCTCACACACAAAATTACCATCTGTATCAAATACATATGTAATTATCTTTTTATTAAATGCATTAACTACACACATTTGTATTAAATTATTATCTTTATTGGTAAATTTACATATTATCTTTAATATAATTTTTATTAATACATATTGGAGTGATGGGACACCATCAATTAATGCTAGATCTTCTCTAGGCGATGATAAACCTTCTTTAGATGATGGTAGACCTCCCCTAGATGATATCAGACCTTCTCTAGATAAAGATAGACCTCCAAATGATGATAGATCTTCCATAAACGATTTTAGACGCTCCCTAGACGATATTAGACACTACCTAGACGATATTAGACCTTCTCTAGATGAAGATAGATCTCCAAATGATGGTAGACCTTCCATAAACGAGTTTAGACACTCCCTAGACGATATTAGACCTTCTCTAGATGAAGATATACCTTCAAATGATGGTCCTCTGTCTCTAGACAGGTTCAGATACATTAGGACACTCTAGAGGCACCTTCTCTAGATGATGGTGGACCATTAAAAGACGATAAACCTTCTCTAGACGATGGCGTACCACCTCCAGATGATTCTGGACTTTCACTAAACGATGTCAACCCTCCTCCAGATGATTTTGAACCATTTTTAGATAATGATAGACCTCCAAATGATGGTAGAACATTTTTAGACGATGTAAAACTTTTCTTAGACGATATTAAACCTCCTCCAGATGATTTTTCTCATTTTCCGGATAAAGAAAGACCTCTGAATGAGGGTAGACCTTCTCTTGACGATGCTAGACCCTCTCTAGATGATGGTGGAACACCAAAAAATGATTAAGCTTGTTTAAACGATGGTAGACCACGATCAGATGATGTTGGACATTCTTTAGGTTATGGTAGACCTCCAAATGATGGTAGACCGTCTCTAGAAGACGTTAGACCTTCTCTAGACGAAGATAACAATTCTTTAGATGATGTTAGACCACCAAATGATTGTGAATTTTCTCTTAACGATGGTAAAACTTCTCTAGAAGGTGATAAAATTCTCTAATTGATGGTAAACCTTCTCTAGACGATGATAAAACTTCTCTAGATGATGATAAAACTTCTCTAGACGATGATAAAACTTCTCTAGGCGATGAAAGAACTTCTTTAGATGATGTTGGACCTTCCCTAGACTGTTTCCACCCTCCTCCAGATGATTTTGGATCTTATTTAGATAAAGATAGACCTGCAAATTGTGGTATACCTTCTCTAGACCATGCCAGACTTTCCTTAGACGATGTTAGACCTCCTCTGGATTATGTTCTTCCTTCCTTAGATAATGATGGACCCCAAAATGATGGTAGACCTTCTCTTAACGATGCTAGACCCTTTGTAGATGGTACTGAACCTTCTATAGTTGATGCTAGATCTTTTGTAAACGATGCTAGTTCTTTTATAGATGATGCTAATCCTTTTGTAGATGATGTTGATCATGTTAGACCTTCTCTAGATGATTATCGACCACTAAAGGTTAATAAATCTTCTCTAGACGACGGTAGACCACGTCCAGATGATTTTGGACCTCCTCCAGATTGTGCTAGACCTCCTGAAGATCCTGTTGGACCTTCTCTAAATGATGATAGACCTCAAAATGATAGTAGATCATCTTCAGATGATATTAGACCTTCCCTACACTAAGTTCGCCTTCCTCCAGATAATTTTGGATCTTCTTTAGATCTTTAGATAAAGATAGACTTCCAAATTAAGGTAGACCTTCTCTAGAACATGCTAGACTTTTCTTGGACGATGTTAGACCTCCTCTGGATTATGTTCTTCCTTCCCTAGATGATGATGGACCTCCAAATGACCCCCCAACCTTCTTTTGACAATGCTAGACCCTCTGTAGATGGTGCTAGACCTTCTATAGATGGTGATAGACCTTTTGTAAATAATGCTAGTTCTTCTATAGATGATGATAATCTTTTTGTAGATGATATTGATGATGTTAGACCTTCCCTAGATGATTGTCGACCACTAAAAGATAATAAACCTTCTCTAGACAATGGTAGATCACGTCCAGATGATTTTGGACCTCCTCCAGATTGTGCTAGACCTCCTGAAGATACTGTTGGACCTTCTCTAAATGATGATAGACTTCCAGATGATTTTGGACCTTCTTTAGATAATGCTAGACCTCCTCCAGATACTATTTGACCTTTTGTAAATGATGATAGACCTCCAGATGATTTTGGACCTTCTTTAGATAATGCTAGACCTTTTGTAAATGATGATAGACCTCCAAATGATGTTAGACCATCTTCCAATGATGTTAGACCGTCTTTAGAGGATGTTAGACCTTCTCTAGACAATGATAAACATTCTTTAGATGTTGGTGGACCACCAAAAAAATGTAAACCTTCTCTAGACTATGCCAGACTTTTCCTTGGACAGTGATAAACCTTCTTTTGGCAACTGTAATCGAAAATTTTCCCCTGCTACTTTGTGACAAATTTTTGTTTGCTTTGTTGTCATTTGGCGTCCAGCTTTTTTTATCACTTACGCTAGTTGTTCTACCATTCTTTTAATTCTAATAATACTAAATAAATAAAAGAATGTTGTTGTGTGAAACGACTCTGCACGTGTCTTAAACTTTATTAACGTCTACATAATTTTAAAATGTAAATATTAATTCACATATCTATATAAATAAAATCAGAGTTTTGTGTGTACATTGCACCAAACTCTAAATTTTTGTTATAATTATTCATTTTGGGTCACAAGGATTCTAAAAATG
>WNHD01000554.1:0-31014 GCA_011057455.1 Ganaspis sp. Gsp50
GGTCTTTAATAGCATGTTTTTGAAAATATTTTTGTCAAAAAATAATGTTTTGTATCGCTGAGTGATTTGGAGGACTAAAAACACTATTCGGTTAACATTTTTGTACTAATGCTGATTAAATTGCGCAGCAAATCAAACAAAAATTGAATAGCTAAAGAAAGAAAGGCACTTGTTTATTTTAGTTTCTTTATTCCTAGGTGAAAGAATAAGGTGTCCGACCTTGTTTTGAATGAAGTAAAATTGTATTGAATTTGGTGTACCTCGTTCCGTCATATTGGATCCGCCATTTTCAATTTTGAAATTTCAATATCATATTTAAATTCAGCGCACCAACATACCCTGAGATACTAAATTTCATAAAAATTAAACAATTTTTTGCACCCTCGGTCCGCCATATTGAATTTAACCTGAAAAAATAGCAAGGGTATATTTAACATTCCTTTCTGGTTAAGTTAACCAAACTTTTCTTTTAGTAACGTTATGCATCATTTGTTTATAACATTTTTAAATGTTCTTTAATTTGCCCGCAAATTAAAATAAAACATGCTTTTTAACTATTACATTTTCAGTATTGTTTCAATTCTCAAGCATCTAAAAGGACATTGTCAAATTTCTTTCGACTGCGCTGTCTTTCTCCCATTTGAGGATACAAAAGTCACTTGGTATTTTACAGAATTGTTAAAACACATAAACGCAGTTTTAAGACGGAGATAAAAACAAATTTCATGGGATATGAAATAGCAGTTTTGAGAATTGCACTTACAAGGTTGAAAAAAATTAGAAAAGAGCTCTACTCGAGTATACGTAAACACTGCATTTTGCGAGTCATTTAACGGATTCGCAAAAGTGAATTTGCAACTCGAGAAAAGCAAGTTTTTTATTTGTTTCGTAGACGTCTCTGGCGATAGGGTCGTAATCTAAAATAAAAAAAATAAAAAAAATAAAAAAAAGAACGGATGTTACTTGCAACAGACGTTCTCGGAAGTTTCGTCTCTCAGCACACTGGAAGAAGGAACAGTAAAAGATCGACGAGGAAATGGCATAACCGTCAAATGATAACTTTATTCGTTTTTGAGATGATCGTCAGAATAAAAAAGAAGCTTTCTTTGTATAGCTTTTGCTTCTTGAAAATCTAGCCGAAAGTTATATATAGTTCAGTCGATAAGCCATTTACACTTTTTGCTGCTCTCTTTTCACATTTATTGCAAACTTTTGTCACAAGCTTGAATATACTTTTGTCAAACTCCAACTAAATCCAGATTGCCAAAGAAAGACATTCCTAAATTTTTGCTTCAAAAACTTTAATGCTCTCGAGCATGAATTCACAGAAGTTTCAGCGATTTTTAAATTCATATGGTCTTAAATTCCTGTTACATAAAAGACTTAATTCAAAAACTTTTTTCCAACTTGACAGAAATAATTTTTTAACGCAAATTTTTTTCGTTATTTATTATTACTTCTACATTTCTTGAAAATTTTCTATATTTTTTCATTCGATTTGGCGAAATTTGTATTATCTATTGAACTTTTTGCAACTTTACAAAAATATAAAAGATTTTGTTTAAGATACACGAATTACCTTTTTTACACTCTAAAAACCAAAGTGATTACTAAAGAATTCTTGGTTAATTTAACCAAATAGATAGTAAATGTAACTAACTATTTGTTTTTAACTTCAAAAAACTAGTAACTGTTGTTTACTAGTTAAATCTAACTGCAAAAAGCTAGTAAAAGTAACTAACTGATTTGTAAATGTAACTCCAAAAAGGTAGTAAAGGTAACTGCTGGGTAAATCTAACTACAAAAATAGTAAATGTAACCAACTGCTTGATGTATGTAGCTCCAAAGAAGCTAGAAAAGATAACTAACTACTTGGTAAATCTAACTCCAAGGAAGCTAGTAAAGGTAACTAACTGCTCGGTAAAGCTAAACACAAAAAATAGTAAATATAACCAACTGCTTGGTAGACCTAACTACAAAAAATAGTAAATGTAACCAAATGCTTGATATATGTAACTCCAAAGAAGCTAAAAAAGATAATTAACTACTTGGTAAATTTAACTTCAACGAAGCTAGTAAAGTTAACTAACTGCTTTGTAAATCTAAATACAAAATAGCTAGTAAAGATAACTAACTGATTGGTAAATGTAACTCCAAAAGGGTAGTAAAGGTAACTAACTACTCTGTAAATCCAACTACAAAAAAACCAGTAAAGATAACTAACTGATTGGTCAATGTAACTCCAAACAGGTAGTAAAGGTAACTAAATGCTATATGAATCTAACTCCAATAGCAAGTAATCCGATTATTCAACCATTTACTCGGTTAATATTAACAATTATTGTTTTCGGTACAAATAAAAGAAAAGAAAGACAAAATATTATAAAAATAAAAGAATTTGATGATTTCAAAGGTTTTTAACGGTCATAAAGTTTTTTGATGAATCTGGTTTGGGTATTGAAATATTCAGTTTTTAGTGTAACTAAAAATTGTGCAAATATTTTTCCAATTCAGTTTAGTAAGTGGGTCATAGGAAAACGCCAAGATGAATGAACGAATTTAATTATTCAGATGCTCGGTATTCATTCTTCAAGTTAAGCTGTTATTTAAATGTAACTCACTGAATAATAAACACGTCTCATTAATTTTTGAATAAAGAAAATCCTTGTTTCCAGAGAGATTCGAATTAAAACTAAAGCGAGCCATACTGATTGAGGTCGTTTGATATGTGTAAATTACTCAAGAGTATCTTAATAAAGATCCGAAACGTTAATACAGAAAATGAATTTTCAAGCAATAGTTAATCAACAATTTAAATAATTTACAGTCAATAATATTATTTATTTATAAATATTTATTTTATTTCTTTATTTATTGTATCAACGGGACTTATACAAACATTAAATTCAACCCTTTCGTACGTATTTATGTATATATAAAATCGAATACAAAAGAAATAAATAATGCAAATAATTAAAAATTTACAATCTTGATAACTCGTTTCTTTGTAAACGATTTAAAGTTTATTTATTGTTTCTTTTCTTCTCATTATTTTTCTCTTTCTCTTTCTTTTTCTCCTTCTCTTTTTCTTTGTCTTTCTTTTTCTTTTTCTAATCATTTGCTGGCAAAACTTGAAAGCGGTCTTGAGAAAAAATGTAGCGAAAACTATTTGGATTTCAGGGTGGTACATGGGACTTGAAACGATCATGTCAGAGTGGTCCATATCATATTTGAAGATTTGAGGGACAGGACAGAATTCTATTTTGGTGGGCTGCTAATTATTACGAACACAGGCGCCTCAGTTATGCTTGGTCGAAGGCGACAACGAGAGAAGTGAGAAAAGAGGGCAAAAGGAGGGAAGGGATGAGAAACTACAAAAAGGAAAGGAGAAAAAAAATGAGAGGAAGCATGCACTTGGAAACTTGTATAGAGGTTGCAGCTTGCTAGGAATAGCGATCGAAACAAGAAGAAGGCGAGTCTAAGACACGAAACACTTTTTGCCAACTAATGCGCGAACTAGTGTTCTCTTATTGTTCTCATTTATTATTTTAAATTCCCCGACCTGATATATGTACTTTTCAATGGGAACATAAACCTGCTCCAGAAATAATAAATATTCTCCTGCTCTACTCAATTAGAGGCCCTAACGAAGTAATCAGCCATGATTTATCATCAGGAGCAAACGATTCTTCCTTTAACAATTTACTGCTAACGATTATTCCGAAAGAGCAAAGAATAAATTGACTTTGGTTTTGGGGTTAAAAAATAAAAGTTTTTTGTGAATTTTTTGGAATAATTTTATTTTTGCGGAAAAGTTTCATTAATGATGATTTTTATTTTTAGTATTAACTATCATTAGAGTAATTATTCAATTCATTATTTTCATATTCCCATGTTTGCTGATTCTCCTCATTCCAATACGTAGGTTTAATCTCCATTTTCTACTTCATAATTTTCACTTTCTACATCTCAATTTTCAATTTCCTCTACTCCACTTTTTATTTCACACATCCTAATTGCTAATTTTCGATTTTTATTTTCCAATTTTTTGGTTCCCACATCCCATTATCTAATTTTCAATTTCCAATATTTATTATTCAGTTTTCAATTCCAACATCCCAGTTCGTAATTTTCAATTTCCACTTACCGCTTTCTTCTTTCCCATCTCCCACCTCCTAATTTTTAACTTCCACTATCTACTTCTCACATCCCAGTACCTAATTTCCAATTTCCACTTATCTACTTTTCACTTTCTACATCACAGATTCTAATGTTCAATTTCCACTTTTCAGTTCCCACATCCCAACTTCTACGTTTCAATTTCATTTTCTACTTTTCAATTTACACTTCCTTCAACCCAGTTCCTAATTTTTAATTTCCACTTTCTACTTTTTGTTTCCCATATCCCACATTTTCACTTCCAACATCCCAGTTCCTATTTTCAATTTCCACTTTTCACTTTTTGATTTCCACATTCCATTTCCACTATCTACTTTCTAGTTTTCACTTCTCACATGCAATTCCTACGTTTTAATTTCCATTATCTACTTTTCACTTTACACTTCCTTCTCCCCAGTTCCTAATTTATAATTTTCTTTATCTAGTACTTTCTGCTTCCCTCTTTCCCTCTTCCTTATTTTCAATTTCCCTTTTTGTTTCGCACATTACACTTTCTAATTTTGAATTTACTCCATCTATCATTCACTTTTTACTTTCCATATCCCAGTTCGTAATTTTCAATTTCCACTTTTTGTTCCCCATATCCCACTTCCTAATTTTTCATTTGCACTATCTACCTTTCACTCTTTATTTCCCTTATTCTGCTACTTAATTTAAAGTTTTCCATATCAATTTTCAATTTCACAATTTTCATTTCAACTTTCCACTTTTTGTTTCCCACATTCCATTTCCTAATTTCCAATGTCGACTATCTACTTTTCATTCCCTACATCCCAGTTAATAATTTTCAATTTCCTCTATCTACTTTACACTTTTCATTTCCTACTTTTCACTTCTGACATCCCAGTTCATAATTTTCAATTTCCTCTATCTACTTTTTACTTTTCATTTCCCACATCCCTCTTAATTTTCAATTTCTACTATCTACTTTTCTCTCCCTTCATCTCAGTTTATCATTTTTATAATTTCCTCTATCTACTTTCCACTTTTCACTTCTGACATCCCAGTTCATAATTTTCAATTTCCTCTATCTACTTTTTACTTTTCATTTCCCACATCCCTCATCTTAATTTTCAATTTCCGCTATCTGCATTTCACTTTTCATTTTCCACTTCCCACATCCCAGTTCCTAGTTTTCATTTTCTACTTTTCACGTTTGGTTTCCCACATCCTACTTTCTAATTTTTCATTTCCACTATCAACTTTACACTTTTTGTTTCCCACATCCCATTTCCTAATTTTCAATATCCACCATCTATTTTCCACTTCGCAAGTTTCGATCCCCTGATTGAACTTTCTACTTTACAGCTTTTGCTTTCTACTTCCATTATTTTACTTTATCTTCCCCACTCACCACATTTTAATTTCCAATTTTTACATTTTACTTTTTATATTTATTCATAATTAACATTAAGTGAAAAAAAAGATGGATTCGGAAAAAGCTAAACTGGAAATTGTTAGAGGAAGTAGTATGTGTGGGAGGGAAAAAATGTGATATGGAAAATGGTAGATTATAATTGGGAAGTGGAATAAAAATTCTAAATTAGAATGTCGAACGTGAAAAATGGTTAGTGTAGAAAATTGAGAATGGTTAGTAGAAAGTAGAAAATGTTAATTATACATTGGAAATTAAAATGTGGAATGTGAAAAGTGCGAAGAAAAACATTGCAAATCGGAAATTGGAATATGAAATATAAGACATGCAAAGTGCTAACAAAATTACAAAATCGACCCTAATTATACTCTGCAAAAAATATTACAAAAAATTGCATTAAAAATTTCAACACTTTTCTGTCAGTGGCGTCCCGTGGATAAACAGAAATAAACATTTAAAAAAAGAAAACCATAAATAATATTATTTCAATTTTTTTGCAAAAGCAACGAATCACCTTTAAAAATCCAAAATGGCGGCTACAAAATGGTGTCCCAATTCGTAAAAAGAGTTTACACTAAACTTCCCGAACTAAAGGTACAAACATGTAAATTTTTTGCATTGATAAAATAAACGTCAGTAAAATTTGAAAGGAATTCGTATTGACTGAAAAATTATTTTTAACCAGCGGATTTAATGGAAATGAGATTTCGCGGCTGGTTTTTGAGTGCTTATAAGAGCTGAGTGCCGTTTGCTCTTATTGAGAAGAAATGTACACATGAGAGAGGAGTTATTTCGAGATGGTTTCGATCTCTGGTTTTCGGACTTTATGAGAGCTTTATCCTCGAATTGACAGGCGATGGTAATGAGGAGGTGTTTTTGGATGAGTTGAGGAAAATATACAGAGAGAGAAAAGCACAAGGTTCATATTCGTTCTTGTTATAGGTACTTCCTGCACTCATGAGTGTAGCTGTCGATGATATCGAACATTCCGAGATGTTCTCGTGTACTGAAAGGCATTCCGCTAGTTAAGAATTTTATAATCATCGTCATGAGTTTGCGGTACTGAAACGTAACAACATTCTGACTTGCACAATTTGCCACATGGAAAAAAGATCAATCAGCAATAGGAAATTATTATTATTTTGATTGATTGGAATCAATGTTTAATAAATGACTTTTAGTCGAGTATTTAATTTCTAGTTGTTTTTAGTTACCTTCTGGTTACTTTTCAGTTGCTTTTTAATAATTTTTTGGTTACTTTCTAGTGTTTTTATAGTTACTTTTTGGTTACTTTCTAGCTGCTTTCTAGTTACCTTTTGGTTACTTACTAGTTGATTTCTAGTTACTTTATTGTCATTTTCTAGTTACCTTCTGGCTACTTACCAGTTGTTTTCTAGTTACTTTCTATTTATTTTCTAGTTACTTTTTAGTTTCTTCTAGTTTCTTTATAGTTAGATTCTGGTGAATATCTAGTTATTTTCCAGTTATTTTCTAGTTATCTTCTAATTACCTTACGGTTACTCTTTAGTTTTCTAAAGTTACTTTCTGGTTACTTTCTAGTACTTTTATAGTTACTTTCTAGTACTTTTATAGCTACTTTTTGGTTACATTCTAGTTGCTTTCAAGTTACCTTTTGGTTACTTTCTAGTTGCTTTCAAGTTACCTTTTGGTTACGTACTAGTTGCTATCTGGTTACTTTTTTGTCGTTTTCTAGTTACTGTCTATTTATTTTCTAGTTACCTTCTAGTCTTTTCTAATTTTTTTATAATTACATTCTGGTGAATATCTAGTTATTTTCTCGTTATTTTCCAGTTTCCTTCTGGTTACTTTTCAGTTTTATATAGTTACTTTCTGCTTACTTTCTGGTTACTTTCTAGTGTTCATATAGTTACCTTCTGGTTACTTTTTAGTTACTTTCTAATTACTTTTTAGTTACTTTCTGTTTACATTCTAGTTATTTTCTAGTTACCTTCTGGTTACTTTTTAATTGTTTTGTAGTTACTTTTTATCTACTTTCTATTTACTATTTATAGTTAGATTTTAGTTACATTATAGTTACTTCTTATTTACTTCTTAATTAATTTTCTAGTAAACTTTCTTTTCTGGTAATCTGGTACTGTGTTACAAATTACATTTTTAACTACTTTTCTTGTTACTTTCTAATAACTTTCCTAGTGACTATATAGTTACTCATTCATTGTTAATTTTTAGTCTATTTTTTCGAAAATTTCAAAGTGCGCGCATTTCTAGCAAAATGTTTTATAATTTCTTCTAGAAACTTTTAGTACTTCTAGTTAATTCTGGTAACAGTATTGTTGGAAAATTTTAATTTGTTCTTTCCTAGTAATTTTACTAGTTAATTTTTGCAGTACCTTTTTTGGTTACTGTTTCTTATTCACAGTAATTTTTCTAGCAACTTTAATACTATATTTTCTAGTTATTTTTGCTGATAATTTTTCTAGTGATTCTTGTAGTTACTACATCTAGTAATTTTGTTGGTTCTTTTTTGTAGTAACTTTTCTAATTGGTTATAGTTACATCGTTACATCTAGTTATTACTATTCACTTTTAGTTACTTCTAGTTGATTCTATTATCACTTCTAGTTGATTCCAGTGACAGTATTTCTTTTACAGATTTGTAGTTGTTTTTTCTATTAATTTTACTAGTTATTCTCATGGTAACTACTCGTGGTAACTACTTTAGTTACTTTTACTTATTCATAGTAACTTTTCTAGTAATTTTAATACTTTGTTTTCTAGTAACTCTTGTAGATACTTCTCCTAATAATTTTATTGGTTATTTTTCGTAGTAACTTTTCTAGTTATTTATAGTTTCTCTTAATTACTTCTAGTTAATTCTAGTGATAGTATTTTTTGTACAGCTATAGTTACTTTTACTAGTACTTTTACTGGGCACTGTTTGTAGTAACTATACTGATATGCTGACTCCCTAGTAAGAAAAGTAATCAGTATAGTTACTACAACTATTTTATTTATTTATTTTTAGTTACGTTCCTACTAATTTTCTTGTATTTTTTCTATACTTCTCTATATTGCAAAATGATAGTCTTTATCGAGCTTTAATTATTATTGATTAGGAATGTCAACTGAATTGAAAAGTATTATTTTTCCTGAAATTGAAACTCATAACTGTCTTGACAAATTGTGGAAGGAAGCTCAAGAAAAATGAAATGGCGATAGTTGCAGCTTTAGAACGATAAATCTATCGGACATTTCATTCGTTTTACACTATAGATTCTTAGTGACAGGTGTTCACACTTGAGAGATTTACACCTTCTTAGGATGTCGAGTTTCGCGAGCAATCTATATTTCTCTAAAGACAGAAACTATCATTTTTCCAGGATCAAAGTCTGGCGTAAAATTTCAGCAAAAATTTTCCATCAATATCTTATCAATTTTACTGTAATTCGAAAAAGACTTTATAATAAGTTTTCAAACTTTAAATTCGATCAGACGTATGATAACAATAATAGGCAAAAATAAAAAAAAATATTGAATGCAAAATAATGCTAGTCCCTACGACTTCGACTTAAAATAAAAATAATGAAAATAATAATTTTAATTATAATAATAATAACGAAAATAATAATAACGAAAATAATAATAATGAAAATAATAATAATGAAAACAATAATAATGATAATAATATTAAAAACAATAATAATAATTTAATACCATGACCTATGAAAAATTAATTTCTTACAATATGTTTTTTTTTTCTTTTTCCATTTATTTTTATTTACGCAATCGACGAATACAATTAATTCTTGATCGATGCTCAAGACTATTTCGTGAAAAACAATTTATTTTTATTACCCTATTTATCAAAGTCACATTATTTTCGAGAAAAACAACAATACGACACTTTTCCCTCCATACAAAAATAAATTTCAATTTAATATAAATTTCTAATAATAATATTGATAAAAATAAAATAATTAATCAGATTTGTTGATTTTGTCACTCAGAGATGATAAAAACAATAACAATAAAATAGCAACTAAAATAAAAAATAAAAAAGCCAGAAAAATGTTAACACGTGAAAACATTGAAATATTGATGATTTTTCCAAAATTCCACTCTCTCATAAAATATCAACATATTTCACATTTATTTCAAGACTCGCTTAGTATTTGTCTATTTTTAAAAAAGTCATCGACCCATTCTCGAGTCATAATAAAGCCTCATTTTGTATATTTAATGTACATGTTTCTTAAGATGACCAATACTACTATTTTCAATCTACAAAAGCGAGGAGAACACAAGTTATTTCGTTCTGCACGTTTTCAATGGCAAAAAAAAGTGGTCAAACTGGTGATCCTTGAAAAGCAAGTGTCCTTCGCTTCGAAATAGAATCCCATAAAACCTGAGAAGTGTGGACCGGATGCTGAAATTTGTCATTTCTCGAGAATATAGCATGTTCTATCGCAACACAAGAAAATCTCAAGTCCAAATACACATCATACATATTTCACTAGAATGTGACATGGATTTGCAAAAGGCCCATTAATAAAGTGTAAATCGTTACAAAATTCACAACACACGTGTGAAGTTAAATAATTTCTACGACATACAAAATCACTGCAAATTTTTCAACTTCACTTTTCAATACAAACATTTTTCAAAATGGAAAAAAATGCTAAAAAACGCAAAATTCTCGACTTTACGAAACATTTCGAAGACAATAGAAAAGCTTTTGTGCTACCGACTTGTCATAATTATTACGTATTTTATCACACTTCCGAATTCGAGAATGAAATTCAAAAAATAGGGTTGTGGTTGCATTCGCCCCAAAACCGATGAGTTCCTTACCATAATATTGTATTAAATAAAATAATTTAAAAATTTGAAATTAGTAAATTAGACTGAGAATATAATTTGAATGAAATTATGGTACGCAATTGATTTTCTCAAAAGTTTATTAAAAAAAAATTTAATCGTCAAAAAAGTTACAAGTCCAATGTCCAAAAGACGTCTTTAAGACGTTTTTTGGACAATGTGTATTGAAGCCTTTTTTTCTAAAATTTTCCTTGAAAAGACTATAATTAAACCCAATCATTATCACTATATTTTTCCTGTAATCTACATCTGAAACTACATCTGTATACCACACTTCAGCATCTAAGTTCCAGTTACTTTTCTAGTAACTTTTCTATTTCAGTGTTTCTAGTTTCTTTTCTATTCTAGTGTTTCTTAGTACTTTTCTAGTTACTTTTCTAAAAATTTTTTTAGTTATTTTTCAATCATTTCTCAGTTACTTACTGGTAATTTTTAGCTTCTTTTCTAGTTACTTTTCCAGTTAGAGTTACTTTTCATTTAGTGGGAATTACTACTCGAGTAGTTGAACTTACTATTCGTGTTGTAGTAGTTACAATACGCGTAGTACCAGTTACTATTCGAGTAGTGTCAGTTACTACTCGAGTAGTTGAATTTACTATTCGTGTTGTAACAGTTTCAATACGCGTAGTACCAATTACTATTCGTATAGCAGCAACAACAACTACTCGAGTAGTTGACTTTACTACACGTTTAGTAACAAATACTACTCGAGTATTTGACTTTGTTACTCGTGTAGTAGCAACTGCTGCTCGAGTAGTTGACTTTACTACACGTGTAGTAGCAAATACTACTCGAGTAGTTGACTTTACTACTTGTGTAGTAGCAACTACTGCTCGAGTAGTTGCCTTTACTACTCGTGTAGTAGCAACTACTATTTGAGTAGTTGTATTTACTACTCGTATAGTTACAGCCACTATTTGTGTGCTGACAGTTTCTAGTGTTGCAGTAGAAGTTACTACTAGTGTTTTTAAACGTACTGCTCCTGCAGTAAAATTTACTACTCTTCTTGTAGTTATTGAAAATATTTCTTAAGAGCATGTAAAATGAGTATGTAAAAAATTCCATCACGTTTAAAAAAGAATTCTTATTTCCCAGTTTGAAAGGTTTGTCAGATGTTATACATTCTGACATAGAAATTAATGTTAAGTGATTTTAGAATTGGGTTGAAATAAAAAAAAAATCACAAAGATAACAAAAACTGTATCATGTTTTATAAAAATGTAATTCACAAGTTCTAATTAGAAGTAGATCATTTCACAGACAACGCCTGTGAAAATGTTTTCTGTCCTGGCCGACAAATCAAATTCTTGACACTAATTTGTTCAGTAGCATAGGTCAGAGTAGAAAGAAAATCTATTCTCAGATTAGGCATGACTTGCATCTATATTTATAGGCTACAATTTCCACAGCAATTAAAGCATCAAAATACTTTTTCTGCAATAAGTAAAACATTTGCTATAATTCTCGGAATTTTTTCTATAATTCTTTATGCATTTTTACAATAATAGTTTGTGAATTTTTTCTTTGAATTTTTGAAAATGATTTCACATTTGTTATCACATTTGTACAATCTTTTTGTTCAATATTTTAATATTTTCATAATTTGTTGCTCTTTAAAACTTGAATTTTAAAAATTAATTGCATTGAAAGTGTTTAATAATTTTTTTTTAATTTGAAAGACAAATTTTATATTTTATTCTATTTATTGTTTGTTTTCTATTTTCTTTTTGTTTTTAAGTATGATTACCTTTTTCAATATACGAGTAAGATGTTATTATTTTTACATTCTCATCAATAATGAGAGTGTATTCAAAATGTGCGATTTTTTCTAAATAATTTGACTCAACAATAAAAAATTGAATAATGATAAAATGTCGCTTGCGAGTGAGATAAAAATTTTCTTTTCCATTTATATGGAAATAACTCATTTTCGCAAGACGAACTGTGTCAAATTTCTTTATGCACTAAATCTGTCAGGAAAGTCTGTGAACAATGCGTTTGCTTTTGAGTTGCAAAGAAATGGCTTTTTCTCGGCAAAACCACCCACTGCTTCGTAACCGCTTTTTGTGAAACGCGAGGATTTATTATAAACGCAGTGTACCCTTGCCAAGACATTTGTATGTACTTAACATTTTCAATTATATTTACCAACATTTTGTACACATTTTATTTTATTTCATTTTATTTTCATTCTTTTTTTTTCTTTTTTTATTTATTTTTTTTTATTTAAAAATTTTTTTATAATAATTTATTTTATATTTATTGATGTATTTTAGTTAATATTTATTTATTGAAGTTTTATTGAAAATTTACTGGCGATTATTTACCCTAACAGTATATTTTAGATATTATATTTTAGTGTAATTATTATCTGTCATGCGCTCTGAAGAAAGGGACTTAAGAAGGAACATTTTTTAGGTTATGTTTTAACGCAATTAAAGAGTTCTTTTTCAATGTCTACACCCAAAAACAGTTTTTCTTAAACATTTTGTTTCCATACTGGCAAGAAAGACTGTTCTTCATTGCAGGTAATTAGAAAGAAAGGTTTAATCAAGTTGAAGCTGTCATCAAACATAACCTACAATTTTTTCCTTCTAAGCTCCCTTTCCTCAAAGCGTGTCACATATTTCAAGGTAATTATTATATTTTAGGGTCACTAGTATATTTCAAGAATTCTTTGTTTGGCGGTTTCCAGTATGTATAAAAAAATAGAGAAAAAAACAATACCGCTCGAGTGATAATTTAGGAATCTACCTACCTTTTTTCCCCCTAATTTTTTTCTTTTGTTTCTCTTTTTTGTAAGTAATATAATAAGTCAGAAATTTCTGACACATTCGAAGGTTTGATGAGATGATTCAAATATTTTTAAAGCAATATCTTTTGTAATTTAATCATAAGTAGTGAAAAACTAATGTGTCGGTAAGTTTAATCGTCAGATTAATAAACTTACCGACATATTACTTTCTCACTTCTTACAGTTAAACGAAAACAGATATTGATTTGAAAATTTGGCAAACATCTTAGAAAGCCTTCAAGTGCGTCATGAATGTCTGACTTATTATTATTTGTAAAAAAAAATGTCAAGAAAAAAAGGGAGGTAGATTCCTAAATTATCTTTCGAGTTTTCGGACATGCCCTTAATCTTCACGACCAGATGATTGTCTTTATAAGACTATGATATGAGTTGCGTAAAAATTAACTGACAATAAATGGAGAAATTTGGCTTTCTTTTCGAAAAGGATGAGTTTATTAAAAAATCAGCGAGACTATGCAAAACTAAAAAATGAAAACTGTAAAGTGATTTATTTTGATGACCCATTCAAGTGGCAAATTTACACGTTTATTCCAGATGAAAAGAGTCGTTTGATGAATCGAGCAATCACTTTTATCAGCATTTTTAATGAAATTAGCAAACTTTTCTTACCGTTCGGTGGTGCTTTTCACAAATTCGCCCTTCCATAACCCACACGTCAACTCTCTGGCTGTTGCAACGAAAAACAGGAGATTGATTGCGAGCAAAACTCCCACGGGTCCAAAGAAATAGGCCAAAATTTCCATATCGCCTGAAACAAAATACGTTAATTTATTATCTTCCAGTCAAATTGTCCTGCGAAAAGTGAAAATCAATAATAGACGAAAATTTAAGGAAATCCCGAAAATTCTAACATTCCAACATCTTGCATTCTTTTGAAAAAATCCCTCGGATTCGGCCCCGAGGGATTTGTATGCAGATTTTTCCCAAACATCCCCTAAGCAAAAAAATAAATAAATAATTGATAAATAATAATAACTGACAAATAATAATAATTGATATATAATAATAATAATTATTTATTAATTAATCATTATCATTATTTATTTATTAATCTTCTTAAGAGTACTAATAATTTACTTTTAACAATAGTAATTAAAAAAACATTGGAAATACACCGGAACGCCGATTCTGTCAGACCGATTCAGTACAGTGATTGTGACGAGGAGGTGAAGGACGAGCAGGGATGGGGGAGAGATCGAACTGGGAGTGTGGAGGGAGAGAAGACTGGCGCGCGCAGTGACGTACTAATTTCTAGCGTACGGTCTCCCACTAGAAAGTGAATCGAAGTGGGGCATTTGTAGAGCGTGCCTCCAAAACTTCATACGGCCCTGATTGTTTACATGACCTTGCCAGGAGTCGCGACTCCGATTCTCTAAAGCCCAACGCTCTACAGAATCGACGTTCTGCTGTAAACTAAAATTTTACACGGTAGAATAAGAAAAAAACAGCTAAAAATAAGACATTTATTTAATTTTTTGTTTCTCTCGGCCAAAAGAAATCTTTAATTTCAACATTTTATTTTAAATCTACGTGAGAGTTTTTTTTAATAAACCCGCACGTATTTCAAATAAATAACTAGAAAATCACGGATTGAAATAACGCCAAAGAAAAATAATGGAAAAGTCAATTACTAGAAAAGTAAAAAGGAATTGGTAAAGTTAATCGAGATTTGTGCAAAAGGTACAAGAAAGAAATTGAAGAATTAAAAGAAATGAAAACAAATGCAAAAATAAATTATTTTATTAAAACAAACATTATAACGAATTTACGTTGTAAAACATACAATTGAAAAAATAAAAATAGATAGAAAAGTTATAATTGGAAAGAAGATATAAATTATAGAAATTGCAAATCAATAGCAATTATACAATTATTGTTTCTTATTTGCTAGAAAAAATATTATCCTACATTTTATTTGACAAAATTTTTAAAAATTGTAATTTATATTTTTTCCAAGGGCTTTTCTGTTAAAATCTTGTTTGGAAATACATATTTAACATTTTAAAATTCCAAATAGAATAAATAATATCTTTTTGACAAAATTGAAAATTGTTTCTTCTATGAAAATTGCAAAAAAAATATGTACAAAAATAATTTTGTTAAAATGATTGAAAAAAAATTCATAAAATGGAAATAAAATAAATTCATTTCAAAATTTATCGAATATTTGAAAAATGTTTTAAATTATTAAATTTAGTGTACTTAAGTTTAAATCACTGGCGATACTTATTACAAAATAAAAATGTGCTTAAAAGTGAAAATAAATAAACTGTGGAATTTTAAAAGAATAACGCTGACAGAAATAGGCTAATAAAATGTTTTAGTATTTTACGATTTAGTGAGATCGTGTTAAAACGCAAAATATTGCTGCAAGAAAAATACTCAACATCCAAATGAACAGGTGTACATATTTTTTATTTAAAGAAAATAACCATCCCAGATATTTATAATTATTTTAACATATTAAAAAAATCTTTTCAATTAATTTTTTTTTAAATAAATTTCTTTTCTGAAATTTCTTTTCGAAATATTCTGGATAAGCCATAAAATGTCTCAATGTAATATAATAAATGTGCTACAATAAATAATATGAAAAAGAGCACAATGTATGCAACAAATAAATATAAGCGAAAAAAATGTAATATAAAAAAACGTATTTTTGGAAAAAAATGTGCCGAAAAATTCTTGATTATTTCTAAAAATCTCAATGACAATTTCTAGATTACAAGTCAACTTACAAGGCCTACCAAATTTCAGTAAAATCGGCCAAAGGGTTGACGAAATATTCTGCCTAATAGAAAAATTAAGAATAATAAAAAATAAATGAAAATTAGAGAGAAATAAATAAAAATTAAAGAAAAATAAAAAAATTGACTAAAACCAATGGAAATTTTTGCATTTAATTTCCGTAAAATACCGAAAGTTGTGAATAATTCATGAAATATTCGTAGGTGCATAATTGGCAATAAAATAAAGAGAAATATTTATCATCTTGACTATAGCATTTATGCCGTAGCTTACAAATTTTTATTTTGCCGTCGCTTGATTAATTATTCAAATAAATTAAAAGTCACGGTGGTTTTTTTTACCAGTACAACTGCAGTTAGTGTCATAATATTGAAATAAGCAACAATCAAAGTTGTTTTTTACAAGAAACTAATGAACTTTGATTTATGGAATGTTTAAAAATAGCCTCATACATGTATATATATATAAATATGAAGTAAGCAAAATCAACAAATATTGAACTGGTAGAAGTGAAATTCCTCACTAGGATTAAATACCAAGGATAACATTTAATTTAATCGTCAGCGTTAATTAATTGTCAACCTCAATTTATGACCTGTCTTTCAATATGGTAGTGATTCGAATATTTGGCGACCTCTCGACATTTTCTAAAATTAGATTAGAAATTGGGTGAATAAGGCAATAGAGTTATACGGTCCAACCTTGCCATGATCAACTTTGATCTATTGAATTCTATTATTTTTATTGCTTTTCTTTACTTTTATTAAAAACTGAAACAAGTTTTTGTTAAACTTTTTTTAAATGAGTTCTCGATTAATGTCAAATTCTAAAATTGAAAGGTTTTTTTAAACAATTAAATTAATATTAAGGAGAAACTTAAGTGTTACATAACCTCAAACGGTATTTCTTCAACGTAAAACAAAGTTTGTCTTTTAAATATTCTTTTAAAAAAAATATTGTTAACATTGAAAATTGTTTGGAAAAAGTATTGGAAATTGGTCCCATAGAAAATGTTTTAATTATAGTGAATCAAGAAGTTGTTTTAAAAATTGTCAATTCTTTTTAAAAATGGCGATTTTTTTATGAAAGAGAATGCAAAATAATTATTCAACAAATGAAAAGATTATTTTTATTTACAAAGCACGCATCTTCGCACGCGATTAGTTTCGCTATTGTTAAAAATGAATTATTTAATGAAATTACTTGATTAAAAAAATTGAGTCATGAGTTGGTATTTACAGTATTTTATTTTTGTAATTAATGAGCGTAATATCATAACCGTTAATTGGCGTAATTGGTAGTGGATATTTTATTACTTTCGCTAGAAAGTGATTATCGATATTTTTGTGATTAAAACTTGATTATATTTATTGCTAAAGAAGCATAAATGTCGGATTTTAGCGGTTGAAAATTCTAGAACAAGGCTGTGTTATTTATCTCGTAAAAAAGGAATTATTTTAATGAAAGTCAGCCCCTTAAAACAAGTTTTTCAGAATATTTCTACTGGTTATTAAAATTACTACCCACTGAGGTAATGCGCACAACACATAAATTAATTAGTTTATTTATTCAAAAGATTTATATATCCTACATAATGAGCATTTGTTATTAAACTCTCCGCATGCTCGGTCAATTATTCATGGAAACAAGAAAAATAGTTAGAAATGTTCAGTATTCAACAAAGCAGAAAGTCGTACTAGTAAACAAGAATGTTACAAAAACGAAACCATAAAAGTACAAAACTTATTCCAGGAAAAGTAATTACAAAGTAACTAGAAAAGTAACTAAAAATTACCAGAAAAGATACTAGAAAAATTGCTTCAAAATTTACTAGAGAAATAAGTGGAAAAGTAACTAGAGCAATGAACTAGAAAAAGTAACTAGAAAAGTACCGATGTAGAAAAATTATCTACAACAATATTAAAAATATAACCCAAAAATGACAATAAAACTGAAGTAAAATTTACTACAATTGGATTCTAGAAATATTTCCAAAAAACCACTAAACAATTAATTGGAAAAGTATCTATAAAAGTAGCTGAAAATTACCAGAAGGTAACTGAAAAATAATTGCAAACTAACTGCAAACTAATTAAGTAGTTATTAGAAAAGTAACTAGAAAAGGAACTAGAAAAGTAACTAGAAAAGTAACAAGAACAATAACTAGAGAAGTAACAAGAAAAGTGCCGAGAAACACTAGAATAGAAAAGTAACTAAAGAGTTTACTAGAAACATTAACTAAAACACTTTTTGAAATATTAATAGGAAAATAACAATAAAATCAAATTAAAATTCATTAGATAGCATTCCAAAAATATACCTATCAAGTGACTTAACCATCAAATAGAAAAGTCACTAGAAAAATAAGAAGAAACGTAACTAGAAAAGTAACAATAGAAGTAACTAGAAACGCAACTATAAACTTAAAAATAAAAAAGTAACTAGAGAAAATAAGTAGAGATAATAATAGACCCGAAAAATTAGTTGGAAAGTAAGTTAGTTTTTAAAATTGTTACTAAAAAAAGCAACAAAACTAAATAATATTTCATCAACAGAATATCGCAAATATTACAAAAAAGTTAGTAAACAATTAAAGCTACTTTACAAAAATTCGAGAAATGACTAAAAAATTAACTAGAAACACTAAAATAGAAAAGTTACTAGAAAAGGTAACTAAAAAAAGTAATTAGTGAAGTTACTATAGAAATTATCTATAACAGATTTTGAAATATTACTAAAAAAATAACAAAAAAACGAATTACAATTTATTAAATGGGTTTCCAGAAGTATACCAAAAAAGTGACTAAACAATTTAATGTTAAAGTAGCTAGAGAAGTAGATAAAGATTACGAGAAAAGGTACCTTACAAGCATTTAAAATTAGGTTATGTTTGCTGACATTTTGAACTTAATTAATGATTTCTGTTTAATTATTTGCAACGGAAAAACGCTTTTCTTGAATAGCTTTTTTGTCTACTGTCGAGAAAAACTATTTTTGTTTGCAAATAATTAAAAAGGAAGCATTAATTAAGTTAAAACTGTCAGCAATCATAACCTAATTTCAAAAGCTTGTAAGGTCCTTTTCTTCAATCACATTTAATATTTCTTTTTATTACTTTAATTTTTATATTGACACTGTTTTCTATTCTACTATAAAAGGAAAAATATAAATAAGGTAGAAATCTACTTTTATCTTTTTCTTCTTTTCCAATACATTTTTTGAGCCTTTTACCTAATTTTTTGCTAAATTATATTACTTTTAGTGCTACCTTTTGAATCTAGTAGTAAAATTGAATTTCGCTTGCTTTTCTGCTCTGATCCACTGTTTACTCTTATTATGAATTATTGCTCTGAATTTTTATGAGAGAATAATAAAAATTTGTTATGACTTTTGGGTTCAAGGCTACTTACACGAACAGTCACATTTCTGCCTTATCGGCTTTCTTAGCGAAAATTGTTATGTAGTCTTATGGTTTGGAGAATAATGATACCACGACTAGTTAAGGGTGAGTTCCTACTTATTCGCAGAATTGTAATTTTTCTGTAAATTTTCTTTGTTTAGCAAAATAGGTCATTGAATCGGAGATTTCTTGAAATATTCAAAGATGAAGGAATTACGATTCAAGCTTACCGGCAAAGATGGTGCGACGATTGATTTCCTGCTGTCTCGTCGAATCCGAGAGTTTTATAGAGGTCACAGAGGACCAATGGCAACTTCGGTTTCATCAAGGTCGCAAGGGGGAGAAAACAGAAGCCACGGCGTTGTCGATGAAACTAGCATTCGTCATTCAGACTCTGCTATTCACGGAATATCAAACAAAAAAAGACTCTGGTGTCGATGTTAAAATTTTTCTTGTAAACTCCAGTCACTTTACTATGCCGATATTTAGTTTTAATCTTTATTTCAAGAAATTATTTCTTCTAAAACTCACAAATTATATTCAATGTCAAACATATTTGGGTTATAATTGTAATTCGGTGACGTAGTTTAAGAATGTTGCATGTGGGGATATTTCCAACCCAAATTATCATATCTTATCCACTAGCACGTTTTCTCCAAATTTGTATTAGAACTAATGCATTTTTATTTCTCCTTCATTTACTCCTTCATTTACTCCTTCATTTACTCCTTCTTCATTTACTCCTTCTTCATTTACTCCTTCATTTACTCCTACTTCTTAAGTATTAAATTTCTAACCATCCTTATGCTCAAATTTGGTGATCAGATACAAACTAACTTGGAAGCAAGGTAAAACATGTAAACCTCTCCAAGAATAACACTTGTTAAAAGAAATTGATATTTGTCATGTTTTCTTGTAACTCACCATGTAGTCATTGATCAATTGATTTCTATTCAATTAAATGTTTAATACTAAACAAATATAATTAAACATTAATTAAAACCAAACATTAATTTGATGAGCTGTTATTCTGTTGTCAAAAAATACTACAAAAGACATAACCTCAAACATTTGAAAATCATTTTGGAAAATCTTGAAGCGTGTCACGAATGGATTTATTTTTCTAAAAACCAAATTAGGAAACGGTAAATCCCCTTTCTTTAAAGTGCTCTATCTTCCACAATTCTTGACCGAATTTAAAAAACAAAACTGATCGTCTTTTTATAAGCTTCAATTGCTCTTATGTAAATTTTGTGCAAACCGTAGGTGATAAAAATTGAAGTCACAATTTTTTTTCGAAAGTGAATAAAAGCCAGACAATGGAAATTTTCGTCTCTTGTTAGAATTCCCAACTGGTCTTTAGGTCGTTAAGAAAATCTCTCATTCCAGTTTCGTAGCCACTGACAATAGGAAGCAGGGGCTCGTCTAAAAATAAAATGAGCTTACTCTTTTTTTGGCAGCTTTCTCGTAGGAGACAAGGTGAGGCTGTTGCCAAAATTGAAAAACTTGAAGAGCGTTCCTTATTGGAATTCTTAATTCAGTTCTCGATCGACAATGCAGAATTGCCGAAAGCTGGGACGTGCGATTTCTTATGCCGCTTTTGAGAGAGGAATACTCGGTCCACACTGTCTATATATTGGCGCTTGGCTTTGGCGGGTCGCCAACAATAGCTGTTTCGCCTGGTTATATCTCACTCCATGGCAACCCATAACAAACATAAGTGAATTATGTCCACGCGTGCTGTTTGATGCTTTATGGTACTAGCACGTCCAACTCGATTAGACCTCCGACCCTTTTATCCTGATGCGCCAAAACGTTTGTATCAATTTGAAAGCAGTTACTTCCGTCCAATTGCCATGGCCTCTTTTCGACTAATAGTTTATTGCTCCCGCACTTTGTTTCTCTGATTTCATCCCGGAGAGAAAATTATCATGGCGCTAGTTTCAGTCTAGCAAGGGTCCATGCACAACTTGTATGCAATCGAACGGCTCGTGATTATTTTCCATCCACTCGCTTTCTGTCTTTTCAGGCCAGACATTTTATTTTGTCTTTCCATTTTCCAAATTGCTTCATCCTATCAAGGTAATTAGTGCTGATTTGTTTCGCATGAATGTGCACGCAGAGTCGGGCGTCAAAAAAACCCTGTCTCGTAGATAACTTTATGACTGATGAGTGCCACTGGGAAAAATTGGGGGATAACAAATTTTACATGTGTCGCGAGAAATGAAATTCTCGTGGGAAAAATATTTACGAGATTCATGCGCATTTGCAAACGAATATATAATGAAAGATGGCTGTAATTGCAGATTGAACGTAACGCTACGGAGCTTTGCTTTATCAATTTTTTTAGTCCTCTTTTATTTTGTTTGCTGGAATTAATCTCCGACATTGATTGGATGAAATTGTAGATGTGGAAAAATATGATTTTAGCCGAGACGGAGAATATTCTGGAAAAATGTTTATTATTCAATTTATTACCAACACGTGAATGGAATAATATTTTACCACGAAAAATAATTCACAAAATGTGTGATTTAAAAAAGTTTTACAACACACGCGTAATTTTATACAATAACGGGTGACAAAAAAATTTTAATAATGGTGATTTTTATAAAAATTATCAGGAATCAGTGTTTTCGAACCTCTTGATGATCCTAAAGTAGTTTTTAAAAATTTTAATTTTTACAAGAATTTGTACAATTTTGAAGCAAAAATTTAGTATCCTTTACTTGTCCAATTTAGTATCCTTTCCTTGTCCAATTTAAGGAAACATTTCTCGCGGTTTGTTTCGTGCTACAAAAAATTAATCAAAAACAGTCACAGGAATATTATTGAATTGACTAGTATGGACTATGTGCGTATTGAAAAGTATCACTGATGAAAAAGGCCGCGTGGATTTTTGCAGGAACGCAATAAAAGATTAATGGACTTGGCAATTTGAAACATATCTTCCTAAATAACAGAGAGCATAAAGCTGAAAGATGGGTAATGAAAAAAAATGTAACAGCCGGCTCTTTGAAGGTTGGCACGCGCCGCAGCCGCGCAATATAAATTCTAATTTCCCGCGTCAATTGTGAGAGTCGTGCGGCACGATCTGAATCCGCCTTAATTGAAAGTTACAACCGTTAAGTGCTTTTTAAGGATTATAAGTTGCAATGAGCCTCGCCTTGACTAAAGGGTCACGTATCAAGCAAACTTGCTCCGAGTGGGTCACTCACTCTGTAATTTCCTGACTTGTCTGTACATTTCCATGGGACTTTATTTATGGTCTGCTTTCTCAACGTTACACCGATAACTCGCTATGGGGTTGGCCACCGAAGCTCGCGTGCTTCTGGTAGATATTGCACTTCTCGCTATGCTATGGGGTTGAGCCCAGGGATGAGCTGACTGATAACAGCTCGAGTCAGCTTGACTCTCTCTTTTTTTATTTCATTTCAATTTTTCCCCCGACAGAATCCTATTAAATGGTACCGTAAGTCTCTTCCGGGCACAAATAGCTTGAAGAAGATAATCTTTTTTTAGAATTTATTTTTTTTATTATCGCAAATATGCGTTGTCTTTGCAAGAAGCGCGAATTCCTGGCGCGCTGTGATCTATTGAGGAAATTTATTAAATAAAAAAATTACCAAGGTTCGAAAGATCTTTGATGTTTATGGCAAGAATTTCTCAAGGGGAATCTTTATATTGAGAGAGGTCCTTTGAGAAAGGCATGCTTGATAAAAACGCGTATTTCTTGTCATTTTTAATTTTATGCGAATTTCACTGGTTTGTTTCTCTTTTTATAAAGTGCGGAATTCAGATGGGGTATTTTTAATATTTGTTTGTATTCGATAAAGGGAGGTTTAAAGTAGCTTGTAGTAGGGTTTGTAGGTAGCTTGCACAAAAAAATAACTGGGATGGTGATTCTCTTTGCAAATTGGTTGCTTTCCAGTTTCCTGGAAGTTGGGTATATCTTTCCTAATTATAAAGACAATGATAGATCAAATGTTGAGAATTACAGACCGCTTACTATTCTTAGTGTTATTCTAAAACTGTTTGAGAGTTTAATTTATGATCAAATGTATTCTGCATTCAGAGGATTCTGACTGAGGAGCAGTACAGTTTTAGAAGAACACGCTATGCTTTAACTAATGTCTTTCTACACAGCACTTGTCCAGTGCCTTCGACATTAATTTGCAGATCGATGTAATTTATACTGATTTTTCCAAAGCGTTTGACAGGCTTGGTCATGATATACTTCCATGTGAATTAAGGCCATATGGTGTTTCAGGTATGACTATGAGATTGGACATATTTTGTGAGGAATGAAGAAACGGAGTCTTGCTCACTTTTGACGGAAACCATTAGTTCCAATTTTCACTGATTCGGGCGCATCCAGCACGAAGCACTGAGGTGCATTGAAAGTCCCAGCGACGCGACGCCGAGAAGCTGCGCGCTGGCATCCTCGAGAAGGCGGACCAATCAGAGCGCGAGTGGAGCGCGGCGCAAATGTGATTGGTGAGGGCTCCAAACGTCCAAGTTCATAAAAATAGCCTCTTCGCGAGGCGGAGCGCACTTTTTCGCGAGCAGTGGAACTGTTCAGTTCTCCTTTTGGATGCTGTCGTACCTACTCCAGGACAAGTGGACAGCCGGTACGAGGTTCTTCGCCAGTGCCCGCCATCTTGTTCCACGTGACTTCCGGTAGATTGAATTACGTGTTATAAGCAATAAAATTTAATAATATGTTTTAATTACTGTTTCATAATTTAACAAAAAACGTTTACAAATATTTATATAAAATGCATCACTTTACTACACTCTCATAGTATTGATAGGAATGATTTCGAAATTTGAACCTTATTGGATCCAAGACTCATCGCTTTCAAAGTGAAATTAACCTTAAGTGAAGAGAAGGTAAGATTCCTTCTCCTGTGGGGCGATAAGATTTTCAAGATGTCTGCTGCTGGCGAAATCCATTAGATGCGCTGATTGTCAATTTTGAAACCCTAGTTGGCCAGACCTTACTACAAATAATGAAATTATGTTTCATATAATAAAAGATACAGATGATTTTTACGACATGCCTTAATCATCTTGGTGATCCCGTGTAGAAATTGAATCTGGGCGCTAGTAGGTCTATGGACAGGGAGCCCGACTTAATATCGGGAGCCAGACAGGAAATGGTAGGGGAAACCAGCCCTAAGTCGGGAAATGTCTGGGCTTCTAGCTGGATCCCAGCTAGAAACGTCACGCTGTTTTATTCAGTATCTAACTGGGGAAAAAATCCAACTGCTCGGCTACAGCCTGACTTTAGGATTTATAAGTTAATATTTTAGGAATATGTTGCTATGATCCAAACAACTTCTTCAGGGAAGAAAAAATTTGGATAATTCTTCAAGATTTAAAGAAAGCTAGGAAAATTTCTTGCTCTATAATATAACATTATCGAGGAACTGCATTTTTACGAACATCCTCTAAGAAATGCATTTTTTATGATCCTCCAGGACTTGGAAGACTACCAAATGACATACCAGATGTCTAGGTGCCATTTGGAAGAATAATTCTCACCCTGAAAAAATTCCGAAAATTGTAGAAGTCGATTTTAGATCTATTTAAATTTGTCAAAATAGAATCGAAAGGATAAAAACATAACCTACATTATTTGAATAATCTATACCTTGAATCCATTTTGACAGATGCAAACAGATCTGAAGACAGTTTCGACAACTTTGAAAATTAATTTTTTAGGGTTAGAAATTAGTCCAAACAGCTTCCGACTAGAATTCAATTTCGAGTTGGGCTCACTCGGGCTATTTCCACACGGAGAATGTAGATACTGAAATGTGAATCCACAATCGAAAGTCCTGGACCAGGAGATATCTTTCTCTGGGTGCTTCATAAAGCTCGAAAAGCGAGAAGTTTCTCGGGGATGTGCGATCGCAAGAAGAGTCATTTCTGCGGTGGTAAATCAAAATAATGGTGTCCTATGGGAAAACGTGGTTGACTATTGCGGGTTGTTTCGCGGTGACACAATGCTCTGTACCACAAGAGAAAATACTCGCTGCTGCATTCGACCAGCCACGAGATGGAGGGGTACCGAGAACAAAGGGAGAAACACCCTACGCACTCTGTACACCCCATAACAACGCGAGACGATGGGGCAGAGATAAACCTGGCGCCAGCCAGTTCACTCCTGCATGTGAATTCTCACCCTCTATGTACCTCTCTAAAGACTAAACCTACTGCAATTTCTCTCCAAACTTTCCTATCATCCTTTTCCTCTCATCCTTTTCCTCTCATTCTTTTCCTCTCATCCTTTTCCTCTGATCCCTTTCCTCTCATATTTTCCCTACAATCCTTGCCCATTCTTCCTTTTCCTCTTATCCTTTCCCTTCTATCCTTTTCCTCTCGCCAAGCACATTCCCTACCACTAAAACATACCTCTTCAGCACCTATCAGAAGCAACCTTTCATCATCGAATCATTCCCGTGAAGTGTTTTGTCCTCTGCTGAAACGTATAGATTCAAATCCCTTGATTAAGAGGTGTCAGGATTCACTCGTGACAAAAACTGTAATTGCAATTTATTTCGGATTAGGATGCTTTTAATGAAACAGAGAATGCACCGATTGAGACAAATCGTGTTACAGACTAGGTTGATTGAAAAATTCCTGCAAAAATTCCAAGGTTATTGATTCAAAAGTGCCATGTTGAAATTGGCTACAGTCATTTGTAACGACCACTTGACGTGAAAAAGATGAATCTAGAAAACCTTGTGTACTAGGGAATTGAATACAATGACAAATTGTTTCTGTTGAAAATAACTGAAACATTGTACTGAACATTGCAACTAATTGGATATTATGTCAAGAAAGCACTTTGTTCCTACAGGAATTAGAATTTCTAGATCGTTTTAGATACTGGAGCTCATTTCCATTATGTTCTCTCAATAGGAGCAGTTTTCTCTAAAATTAGAGAGTTTACCCACTAATTTCCCTTAATTACTACAGATTTTCCTTAAATACTAGATGACTAAAAATCCAATTTTTTGCTATATTGGAGTAAGGCTTTTTTTCTTTAATACGCTTTTTGAAAAAGTTAACATCTGCCCAGGAGTTTAGGAAAAGTTCGTAATCTAATGCATCCAACTAAAAATCTATTAATCGTTAATGTACTTTAGCTTCTTCTATGAAAACGCAAATCAATCAAAACTTTGAATGTCAAAAACTGTAACAAGCTTATGGTGAAACCAAAACGAAGAACAAGATACCTATTGAAATTTTTTACATTTAAGACAGATAGAATACCTGTTGAATTTCAATTATTTAAAATTATTTTTGGTATAGAATCTTGAATAAGATATAACCATTTTACATCGAAAGAGTCAATTAACTGCAATTTAATTAAACTCTAATCAAGTGTCGAGATCGCATATCAGTTGCATGAAATTCAATACAATTTTCATTAAATTCCATTTAATTTTCATTAAGTTCAGTTTAATTTTCATTAAAATCAGTCCAATTTTCCTCAAATTCCATTTAATGTTAATAAAATTACATACCATTTTCAAGCTAGAAAGAGTACGGTTCAAATAAAGGGTGTTATCGAGTTTTGAAATCAGAAACGAATAATTACGTGAAGTTGAAATGAATACACAATCATGTACATTTTTAATGATATTTCGGGACAAATGAAGATCAATTGAATGCTGATATCATGGAGCAATTGAATACAACTCTAATATAATTATCTCGGAGCATCATCGATTTTTTTTAATGTCTACGAATCTCATTGTGTAGCGTATATTGATATCAGAAATGAGCTTTTCAAAGTTGACATTGCATGCTTGAGAGCAGAGGGTTCGGAATCGAAACCGCCCAGTTAGTTTGTGTATATAGCTAAGGGTGGGTCCATTCCCCTTGTACAGTGTCAAAAAACTTTATTTACATGAGAACTTCTTTGTACACAGGGCCATTATTTCCTGACTTTGACTCTGGGAAAAAGTATTTAACACCACCATTGGGCATTTGTTGTAAAATTTTATAGTATGTGTAGGATGTATGTCAGGGTGAACCAAAAGAACTACATATTTCGGATATACAAAATTTTTCGGAGCGACGAAGCAAAACAAAATTTAGATGAATTTTTATTCTTTCTGATTGAAAAATGTATTTTTTTGATAAATTGTTTGTTTACACAAATTTATTGCGTTTATAAACTTATTGTTTATTTTAGAAAAAGAATATTACGTTGTATTTAATATTGAACTGATTTTGTGAACAACGTTTATTCAATATTTTTTGAGAAAAACAAGAGGTCCGTACTTCTCAAAGAACTATATTAAAATGTTATTTAACTAAACATTTTTGTGACGTGGTCAGTCGGCGAGAAGAATACTAAAAAAAGCACCAGTCTGCGCCATTTCAAGTCCCTAATTCAAATTTAAACTGCAGAATTTACGGCCCAGAAGCGGGAAGTGGCGTCATCCAGTGAGGCTTACGCTTATTAATTGGCGCGCACGCCTACCTGAGTGTAGCGCGCACGAGACGACGCCAGTACGAGTTTGGCTACCGTTCACGACAACATTCCGGTAACGAATGCACGGAATAAAAACCGACGAGACGAACCACAGAAAAGAATGGAGTATTCCAAAATCTTGCAGCGCCTAAAAAGTTAGTGGTCGGCCTATTCCTTGCCTTCACCGGGGAATTATTCGTAGTGGAAGTATCCACAAAAAGTGCGATGAAAGCAGACAACGTGGGCTGCGAGGACGCCGCCATTAATAGATGCCGGCCGGCTGACCTGCTTCTACTGTTTATTTGCCTATTACCGAGAAGTGCTGGATTCTCCATGGTAGAAAATATAGTGAATAAAGTTTTCTGAATTACTTTGATCTGAAAGAACCGTGTGTAGTGTTTTAAATTGAAAGAATTGTGCAGTGTCTGTCACCCCCTTTTTCCCCTTTCTGACAGCGGAACCGACGATTCTTTTCAAGTCTCACGCTCGGCGTGGAGCTAGCCATGCTGGATTAGTGCCGTGTGTTGCTGTCGGAGTCCGGGTAGATTTTCAATTCTACCTGACGCCCGGAGGAAGGACCTCCGAAAATAAAAAAACGGGCTTCGATGGAAATTCGTGAACTCAAAGTGTGGACTTTACAAAATCGGTGTCGACGCTTACAACGTTGTCATATTTGCATCGTTCTTTCTCTTTCTAAGTTTGAGGGAGACAGCAAAGAGAGAAGAACGTTACAGTTTATACATCTATTGCTTTTTTATATAGACGATTAAGTGTTCATTCAAATTCTCCCCGAAATTTAAATTCACGAAGAGTCGGAAACGACAAAAAAGGCGTACGCATTTCTTAGACTTTGTAAGACAACCGACACGCTAAGACGCAACAATTTACAGCCCAACCTCCGTATAAAGGACCTCCGTACAAAGTATCATGGCTGCCGTGAGCTCGGTCGCTTCCCCCACTTAGAGCGTTGATAAAAAACTATAACCTCCGTATAAAGTTTTGATGAATTTGCATTGTTCACCTTATAAGGAGGTTCTGGGATGTAACACATATTACCAATACACGCTTAAAAGTCGAGCTCGAGTTGATGTAAACAACACGGTAGTGGGGGCCCCCTACATTTCTTAATTCTTACTCCTAATCGCCAGTCGACCACTTTATACGGAGGTTGGGCTGTATAAGGAATAAAATATACACATATTTAGTCATTAATTCAGTGCCTTAATTTATTTCCACAATTAATTACCAAAGAGTAAGCATACTCTCTAAAAAAGAAGAAAGCTTTTTCAGTTTTTTTATCAGTTATCTTTTCTAGATGGAATCGCCTCCGCCTGATTAATTATTATAAATTGTAAATATTCAGTGCTCAGTGTTCTTGTTTAATAACAGTGTTTTTGTTTCATTCGACCTCATGACCGATTATTAACAGTTTTGAATTACTAATAAGTAATTCGATTTACTAATCGATTAATGTAATGAATTTAAAGATAAAATTATTAAATTCTATACAATGTTTCAATTCAGTGTTGTTACTTTCCTCGACGTTCTCCACGTAATGTTAAATGAGTCTAGTTGGAAGTTTCATAATTTAATTTAGTTATTTTACTAAATTAGATAACTTGGCGCTAAACTAAAATATTTTCAGCTATTCTATATTCCCTCAATTAAGCATAAAGTGGTAATCATAGAAATATCAAAATAGAAGTAATGGATATAGTACATACTGTGCCTAAATGAAAATATCCCATTCAGAAATCACGTAATGTTTATAAATAACCTTTTTGGTATTTTTGATAATACAAAATCTCTCCATTGAATGAAATATCGGAAAAGAAAAAAAAATAGTGAATGTAACTTTTGTAATGATCTATTTAGTATGCGATGGCACACAAAAATGCTTGTAATCATAAAACTGTAAGCAAACAATGAAAAAGAGATGCAAATTGAATGTTTCGAAACTCGTCTGCGTTGATTAATGGTTCTCTTTTACGGATTCTATTTACGAGTTTCATTAACGGCTTTCAATTATGTCTCTAGCTATATCCAGCTTAGCTTCAATAATGGATCCTATTAATAAACGCAATACCACGGAAATGGAACCCTACTTCTAATCTTTACAATTCAAGCAAGGGTCACGTACGTCCACTGCCACTGGCGGCTTCAAGATTTCTTTTCCCAAAACCCGTTTTCTTCTGCGGTCAACCCTGAAATAGCGAACGTGAATTGGAGGTTTTACTCTCCAATGAAAAGCAATTTCCAACACTTTTTGAATCTAATACCAAATTACTTCTCACGTGTGAAATAAAATAGAAAATAAAATAGTATTAAATAAATAAAGTCCTCTGTATGCAAGTAGTATCGAATTATAATTACTAAAGAACATTAGCTATGGCAATGATTCATTGAGACTGTTTTGTTTTCACTTTTGGGATAGAACTAACCAGAACGGCAAGCTTACAAAACAATAATCTTTTCAATTTATTCATTCAAGATGTGACTACGAAGCAACAATGGACGAGCCGTATTTATTTTAGCTTATTTTCGTAAATTTCAAGTATTTTTTTTTGTAAGTTTATATACAGTTCCCTTTCTACTAACTTTCCTAATAACATTACAGTAATATTTCTAGAAACTTTTCTAGCATCATTCCAGTAAATTTACTAGTAACTTTCCTTTAATTTTTCTTATGACTATCTAGTAACATTTCAGTACATATTCTAGTGAATTTATAGTAACATTCTAATAACCTTTTTGTAAATTTCCACTAACGTTTTTAGTAACTTTATAGTGATCTTTGTAGTAACGTTACTAGAAGCTTTGTAATAACTTTTCAAACAAATTTCTAGCAACTTCTCTAGTAACTTTTATAGTAACTTTTTAAGTAACTTATTCAGTAACATCTCTAGCAACTTCTCTAGTAACTTTTATAGTAACTTTTTAAGTAACTTATTCAGTAACATCTCTAGCAACTTTTCCAGTAACTTTTCTAGTATCGTTTCCAGTAACTTATTTAGTAACTTATTCAGTACCTTTTCTAGTATCGTCTCTACACGGAGAAACTTTTGATATTAAATATTTCTAATTTTTTTGCTAAAATTCCAAAAGTTTTTTTTAACTCAGGATATAACAGAAAAATCTGATTT
>WNHD01000554.1:31119-41836 GCA_011057455.1 Ganaspis sp. Gsp50
AAATATGGCGTCTTAATATAATTATTGTAATTTTTGTTCTTTTCACGAGTAAAAAATCAGGTTTTTCTGTTATATCCTCAGTTAAAAAAACTTTTGGACCTTTTAATAACGAAAGTCTCTCCGTGCAGCAACTTTTTAGTAACTTCTGTAATAACTTACTCAGTAACTTCTCTAGTAACTTTTCTAGCCACTTTTCTAGTAACAATAATAATAATTTTTATATTAATTTTCCTAGTAAATGTCTAGTAACTTTTCAAGCATCTGTTTATTAACTTTTCTAGAAAGTTTCTTGTAACTATTCTATTAACTTTGAAGTTAAGATAAACTTTTTAAATCATTTATTATATTCATTTTTGAATCTATTTCCTAGTTACGATTCTAGTCTCTTTTATATTGACTTTCTTGGTAGAACTTTCCAGTAACTTTTCTGCCAATTCTCTAATGATATTCTAGTAACTTTTCTTTCAGCTTTGCAGTAAATATTCTAGTGTCGTTCTAGTAACTTTACAGTAACATTTCTAACAAACTTCATGCAGATCTTTAGTGGTAACTTTTCTATTAAGTTTCTAGTGAATTTCTAGTAACTTTCTAGTAAAATTTCCAGCAAGTTCCTAGTAACTTTACAGTGACATTTCTGGCAAATTTCCTGTAGATTTTTTAGTAGTAACTTTTGTACTAAGTTTCTAGTGAATTCCTAGTAACTTTCTAGTAAAATTTCCATCAACTTCCTAGTTACTTTTTACTAACTTTCTAGTAAAATTTCCAACAAGTTTCTAGTTACTTTTTACTAACTTTCTAGTAAAATTTCTAGCAACTTTCTAGTAACTTTCTAGTAACTATACAGTAACATTTCTAGCATTTTTCCTGTAGATTTTTAGTAGTAACTTTTGTACTAAGTTTCTAGTGAATTCCTAGTTAATTTCTAGTAAAATTTCCAGCAAGTTCCTAGTTACTTTTTACTGACTTTCTAGTAGCTTTCTAGTAAAATTTCCAGCAAGTTCCTAGTTACTTTACAGTAACATTTCTGGCAAATTTCCTGTAGATTTTTAGTAGTAACTTTTGTACTAAGTTTCTAGTGAATTCTTAGTAACTTTCTAGTAAAATTTCCAGCAAGTTCCTAGTTACTTTTTACTAACTTTCTAGTAACTTTCTAGTAAAATTTCTAGCAAGTTCCTAGTAACTTTACAGTAACATTTCTAGCAAATTTCCTGTAGATTTTTAGTAGTAACTTTTGTACTAAGTTTCTAGTGAATTCCTAGTAACTTTCTAGTAAAATTTCCAGCAAGTTTCTAGTTTCTTTTTACTAACTTTCTAGTAAAATTTCTAGCAACTTTCCAGTAACTTTCTAGTAACTTTTATGTGACTTTATAGAAACTTTACTAGTATATTTCCAGTAAATATTCTAGTGACTTTTATTTAACTTTTTAAAAAGATGTTCATCTTTCCAACTGCAATTCAGTGTATTGCAAAAGATTTATTATCTTGATTTCTAGTAGAGATAAAAATATGTACAAGGTTTGATTTTAAAGCTTAGAGTCCACACTTTCGTAATAAGTAACAAATAATTATTTTTTAAATTTTTTATTGTGTAATTTCTATCAACGATAATCAAAATCTTCAACTCTATTTTTGTTAATTTTAAACAACTATAGTTTTTTAAAAAATCACATTTAATAAATTTTGTGCAGTGCACTTGATAGCTTACATTATTACCTTTAGATGCTTTTTTTAAAAATCGCTGTATCATAATTTGTAAAAAAAAGTGGAAAAAAAAACTATGGAGAAATATGTATTTAGTGTTTTCACGATTAATGTAATATTTACGCTTGCATATGAAGTTTATTCAGCGTGAGACAAGTTTTCGAGGTTAGAGTTAATATTTACTATTGAATTGGAGAGATCTTTTTTCGGTAGAGAGTAAATATGGGTCTGACGATTTATTTAAATTCCAGTGATATTTACACATCTGAATGTGAAGAATTTCAGTTTAATGACATTAAGTTCTTGAAAGAAGGTAAATATTAAAATATCTTTTTGGTTTCGGCAACAATCGTGTATTTTGTAACCAATTTAATGACACGGAACTTGAACTAAATCAAGAAACTCAAAGAGAATTTCTAAATCTAAATTGGTCAGAATGCGAAATTGGGTACAATCCGAAGTTGGTTAATATGCAAAATTAGATACAATGCAAAGTTGGCTACTATGTGAAATTGGCTGCTAAGCGAAATTTGTTATAATACGAAGTTGGCTGTGGAAAACGATACTTGCTACAAAGCGAAATTAGCTACAATGTGAAGTTGGATACAATTCGAACTTCGCTACAATGCGAAATTGACTACAAACTGAAATTGGCTACAATGCGAAGATACCATCTGAATTTCACAATGGGAATTCGACAAGCAGATCAATTTGTCACGCAGCAAAAATAATCCCCGATTTTCCCGACAGGTAAAATTGTTGTGCACATATAATCCCGCTTGACGCTGTGCTGCAGTGGCGAAAAGTTAACTTTTTGCATTTTTAAGCTCTGGAGCGGAGATTTTTCTCATGAAGGGTATTTTATGAGGCGGTATCGCGTGTTTGGGCATTATAGGGTATTAATGGATCTTCATTAATGCGCATGATGTACATGTGGGGATATTGCAGAGAAGAGTCGTGGTACTGACGTTGGTACACGTGGGATTACAGAGTAGACAGAGCAGTGCCACGGATTATGGGTTAGGTTGTTAAACAGTCTGTAACTACGAGCATCGCTGATTCGCTGCCAGTACGGTAAGTCTCGGCTCTCGCAGCGCTCAAGATAAAGAGTGCATTGTTATCCCCCTTATTTCTGCTCAGTACCCACTTGAGCGCTCAGGATTCATATAGTCTGCTATTATTGAGAATTTGGTTTCGGCAGACTTCATATATCGATCTCAATTTCGGACCAGAATAACCAAGATTACAAACGTAAGCTCCTTTTAAGAGAGATTATGTTGGGTTTCAATACCAAAAGCTCCGCACAACGTGGCAGAGAGTTCCCCTGTTTTCCGGATGGAGGAGAATTGATGAATTCAAACTTTAATTTCTAATGACAGTGGGCTTTTCTTTGTGCGCTGCTCAAGGGATGAGTTATTGTCTGAATTAGGCCTGACGCGTACTATAGACAATTGGTATATTAAAATTGGGGCGTGAAGTAAATGAATAAAAAGAAATGTAAATTACGCTTAGGAAAATGAGTGATTGCTATGCACAGTTAGTAAAATTAACTAAAGAAACTGGTAGAATCAACCAGCCCTCTGACACGCTGTATTAAAAGTTGTCCAATATGTTGATATCCTCCAGAGGGCGCCACGTATTTGTTGGAATCATAACCTGCAAATGAGAACCATAACCTCTACATTGAAGAGCAACTTCAACAAGTACGTGGCGCTCTTGGTGGTGAATAACAACTCTCATACCACTTTTTAAATTTACAAGGCCAGGAGTGTCAGGGGGTCATCAACCATCTATTTTGTATATTATCTAGTTACTTATCTGTTACTTATCTAGATACATTTTAGTTACATTTCTAGATAATTATCTAGATCCCTTCTAGTTACTTATTTAATAATTTTATATAGTTACTAATCTAGTTTTAATTCTAGTTCATATTTTAAGAATCTTTCCTAGTTATGTACCTAGTTAGATTTCTAGCAACTTTCCAGTAAATTTTCTAGTGACAATCTAGTAACATTATAGTAATTTTTCTAGCAACTTCTCTAAGAGCTTTCTAATAAATTTTGTAGCAACTATGTAATAAATTTCTAGCAAGCCTGGTTTCTAGTAAATTTTTAAATAAATTTAAAGAAACTTTCTGGCATTGCTAGTTATTTCTAGTTACTTTTTTTACTAATTTTTGTAGTAACTTAGAGGAATTTTCTAGAAACTTCTCTAGCATCTTTCCAGTAACTTAACTAGTAGGTAGCTCTCATTTAATTATTCTAATGACTTTCTAGTAAGTTTTACAGTAATAGCTTTACAGTAAATATTCTTCTAAATTTGTGGTAACTTTCTGGTAACTATCCTAGCAACTTCCTAGTAATTTTTCTACCAACTTTACAATAAATATTTTAGTAACTTTCTAGTAACATTTCTATCAAGATTGTAGTAATTTCCTTTGAAATTTTTCTAGCAATTTTTCTAGTAACATTTCTAGCATCTTTCCAGTAACTTTACTAGTAATTTCCCTTTAATTATTGTAATGACTTTCTAGCAATTTTCATCGTTGCTTCACAGTAATTATTCTAGTGACTTTTAAGTAACTTCCCAATAACTTTTTGGCAATTTTCTAGCAACTTATCCAGCAATTTCTAGCAATTAATTCTAATTTAATTCTAGCAACTTTTCTAGCCTTTTTAAAGTAACTTTACTGGTAACTTTCCTTTAATTATTCTAGTGTCTTTGTAGTAATTTTTCTAGTAGCTTTACGGAAGAAGCTTTTATAACTTTGTAGTATCTTCCTAGTAACTTTCTGGTAAATTTCATAGTAACATTCTAGTAACTTTTATAAAAGCTTTACAGTAAATATTCTAGTGACTTTCTAGTGATATTCAAATTTCTAGTAACTTTCTGGTAACATTCGAAGCCATTTTCTAGTAAGTGCTATTGATAAATAATAGTAATATTGATAAATATTAATAAATATAATGAAAAATAGTTAAAATTTTATATAACATTTAATTTGCATTTAAAAAGTATTTTAATAAAATTTATTTAATACTTTAGCTCTCGTAGTAAATTTCCTGTAAATTTTTTTAGTGAATTTCTGGTAACTTTTCTAACAACTTTCTAGTAAATTTCATGTAACTTTTATAGAAAATTTTCAGTAACTTTTTAGTAAGTTTCTAGTAATTTTTCCATTAGCTTTCCATTAAATATTCTAGTGACTTGCTAGTAACACTTCTAGTCACTTTTCTAGCAACTGTTCTAGTAACTTCTTTAGCAATTTCTCTAGTAAATTCTCTCGCAACTTTTTAGTAACTTTCCTTTAATTATTTTATAATAACTTTGTAGTTATTCTCCTTGAAGCCTTCCAGTAAGTATTCTAGTGACTTTCTAGTGATTTTCATATTTCTAGTAACTTTCCAAGCAACTTTCTAGTAACTGCCTTGAAGCTTTCCTAGTAAATTTCATGTATTCTTTTTGGTGAATTTCTGGTAACTTTTTTAACAACATTCTAGTTAGTTTCTTGTTACTTTTATAGTAAATTTCAAGTAACTTTCTAGTAACTTTCTAGTAACTTTCTAGTAACTTTCTTTTAATTTTTTTAGTAACTTTCTAATACTTTATACTAACTTTTTAATAACTTTACTAGTAGCTCTGCAGTTAATATGCTACAGAATTTCTAGTAACTTTCTAGTTACTGTAATTTAGTAATCTAGTCTGTAAACTCTTTAGTTATTTTTTGTAATTTTTATAGTAAATTTCCACTAATCTCCTAGTAACTTTCTAGCAACTTTTTAATAAATTTACTAGTAGATTTACTGTAAATATTCTAGGGATTTTCTAGTAACTTTTTAGTAGATTTAATAGTAGCTTTACAGTGAATACTCTATAGATTTTTAGTAACTTTCCGGTAACTTTCCTACAAATGCTTTAGTGATTTTACAGTGACTTATGAGAATTTTCTAGTAAATTTTTTCTAACTTTTCTAGAAACTTTCTAGTAACTTTTGTAGTTACTTTTCCATTAACTATTTGGTAATTCTTGTAGTATCTATCTAGTAAATTTTCTAGCATTTTCTTTTTTAAATCTTATAGAAACTTTCTCGTAACTTTTATAGTTAAATTCAAGTTACTTTACTATTAACTTTTTAGTTAAAATAAATTTTTATAATAATTTATTAGCTCAACTTTTCAATCAATTTTCTTGTTACTTTTCTAGAAGTCTTTATATTAACTCTCAAGGTAGCCCTTTTCAGTAACTTTTTCCTTTACAGTTTAAACTTTTTTATCAGCATTTTTTTCAATTTTTACAGTTATTCTTATCCTCTTTTGTTTCAAGAAACAAATAAAATACCCTTCTTCCTGCTTTCATTGAGTTTTTAAAAAGGAGAGATTTCCACGCAATTTAAATTTAAATTCATTTTAATAATAGAAACATTTGTAAAAACGTCCAAATGGGTTTTTTTTAGATCGCATGCATCTTTTATGACTGAAAACAAAATTACACCTAACAATAATAAGTAATAATCATCTTTCTTTTAAAACATTTTTCTTTTTGGTTTCTTTCTCTTTGAGACATTAATTTTTGCTTGAGAATGTCATATGAAAATTGTAGCCTAAAACGAGATATTTCAGACATGTGCGTGAGAGATTTTGAGTTTGCAAAAAGTGCCTGAGGCTGCAGAGACGTAAAAATTCCACTCACCATAGAACCAGCACTTATCTTCTCCGAAGCGAGGCCTCAAGAAGGTGTATGCTGGATCCTTAGGAAGATGGTCCAGAACAGCTGCCAATCCTGCTACCAGAAGGGGCCCGCCCCAGGCGTAAACTGCATAAACTCTCAGTCTGAGAGTCTCCTGGCCCTTTTCCAAACTCGCAGGTCTCAAATCCCTGAAAACACAAAAATATTGCAAAATTAATACGACAATTCAATTTTCGACAAAACAGTTTCATTAAATTGTAAAAAATAAAAAAAAAATAAAATATTTGTTAAATTAAAAAGAAACACTTTTCCGACGAATATGGAGACATAGATGGCGCAAAAACAAGTTTCACTTTGTTTCAAGATATCAACTTTTTGCCTTGGGACAAGAGGGGAAAAAATGCCTCATATGTATTCACAAGTTTAAAATTGAATTCAAAGAGATTCTGTTTCTGTTCTGTATCTTATGAATGCTCGACAGGTATTATACTTGTCAAAACGAGTGAGAAATTGGATTAAAATTGTAATTCCATATGGAGCAAGTTTTTCAATCCTGACTCTGGTTGGTTTCTGGTCACGTTCCCATTGGATTTCGATTTCCCGATACGTGTTGTGCTGAGCTTGTACATGCGGCATTTCGTCAAGAAAATCGTTAGATGCTAAGACTTGTAAGGACGACAATAACAAGCCATGCGGCAATATCGCGCTCCTGTAATCTCGTTAATAACAACATTCTCTCTTATCGCCACTGCTAACAACCACAGGCGTTCACATTTTCAAAATGAGGCTCGTGTGAATTCCATATTTTTCACCTTTTCCCTCTATTAAACCACCGTGCTATATATACGGAAATATGCACCAGGAATGTGTCTTTATTAATTGCGTACATGTAAACTGTTCCCAGTGTGTCCATGTCCATGATTCAATTAACCTCTTTCTTCATCTATCGTCTCTGTTGATGTTCTTGTATTTTACCCATTTTCAAAAAATCAATTTAAAATTAAAAAATCATTATCAAAATAAATTTTGTTGAAAGATAACGTGTCTCTGTTCTGTATGAGTAATATTTCAGAAGTTAACAGAATGTATTGTACATAAATTAATAGAATAAAAAGAAGCTGGGAAGTAACAAAAAGTAACAATTCAGTTACAGAAAGTAGCCAAAAGTAACTAGAAAGCAACAAAAATAACAATAAAGTAACAAAAAGTAGCAGTATGTAACAAAAAATAGCAAAAAGAAACTATAAAGTAACTAAAAGTAACTAGAAAATAACAAGAAGTAACTAGAAGACAACAAAATAACTATAAAGTAACAAAAAATGATAGGAATTGACAAGAAAAAAACAGAAAGTATGAATAATGTAACAAAAAGTATTCTTAGAAAATAACAATAAAGTAGAATGTAACAATAAAATAACAAACAGTAACTAGAACGTAAAAATAAAGTGACAGTCATACTACACAAAGTAACAATAAAGTAACAAGCATACTACACAAAGTAACAAAAGGTATCCAGAAACTAAGAAAAAGGACCAAGTAGTACCAAAAAATGTATAGAAAGTCACAGAGGAATTAAAGTATATTGTAGCGACTCAAAATGAAAGTAACTTGTAATCATTGTAAAAAAAATTTAATGTAACAGAAAAGCATTTCTAAAAGTTCGTTAGAAAATATGAATAAATTAATTAGAATATAATACGAAAATAACTAGATACTAAAAACAAAATGACTAAAAAGTAACTAGAAATTAATTAGAAAGTAATTAGAAATTAACTAGATAAAGTGGCATAAGAATTTATAGTATAATAGCATGAAAGTAACCAGATCAAAAAAGTAAAAAAAAGTTGCTGGGGAGTAAAAAATAATATATTTAAAAAATTGAGCAGAAAAGAGAAGTAGCAATATTCTAGAAAAGTAACTAAAATTTTATCTAAAGTGTGACAAGAAAGTTACTGCAGAATAATCTAGAAAATTACATCAAAAGAAGTAATTACAAAATATAAGAAAACTGTTGTTTTTACTCGAAATATAGTTACTAGAAATTTACTGGAAAGCGATGGAAAGCTAGAAAACGTAACAAGAATAAGTAATAATTTAATTGGGAAGTAACGAGAAAAGTAACTAGGGAGAAAACGAGAAAAGTGATTTGGGAAGTAACTAGAACAGTAACTAGAGAAATAACTAAAAATAATAAAATAAATAATAAGATAAATAACTAAAAAATATCTAAAAAAAATAACTAGAAAAGTAACCAGAATAATAACTAGAAAAGTAATTAGAGTAGTAACTATAAAAAAAACTAGAGAAAAAAGAAACAGCAGTAACGGGAAAAAACTAAAGAAGTAACAAGTGATGTAATTAGAAAAATAACTAGAGAAGTATCAAAAGAATTAAAGATAAAAAATAACTAGAAAAGTAACAAGAAAAATAACAAGAAGAATAACATGTAAAATAAAAAGAAACATTACTATAAAATTAACTATAATAGTAATTCGAGAAATGACTAAAGAAGTATAAAATGAAATAAAGAGAAAATTAACTAGAATAGTAACTAGAGAAGTAACTACAGTATCTAAATTACTAGAAAAATAATTAGAAAAGTAACTAGAGTAGTAAATAGAGAAGTAACTAGAGAAGAAGGAAACAAAAGTAACTAGAAGAAAGCTAGAGAAGTAACATGAGATGTAACTGGAAAAATAACTAGAGAAGTATCAAGAGAATTAAAGAGAAAAAAATAACTAGATAAGTAACAAGAAAAATAACAATAAAGGTAAGAAGAAAAATCAGAAGAAAAATAACTAGAAAATTAACTATAATTGTAACTAGAAAATTAACTATAATTGTAACTAGAAAATTAACTATAATTGTAACTAGAAAAATAACTATAATTGTAACTAGAAAAATAACTATAATCGTAACTAGAAAAATAACTATAATCGTAACTAAAAAAATAACTATAGAAGTACAAAAATAAATAAAGAGAAAAGTAACTAGAATACTAACTAGAGAAGTAAATATAGAAGTGACTATAGAAGTAATTATAGAAGTGACTAGAGAAGTAACTAGAGAAAACAGTGCGGAAATAACTAAAAAATAACAAGAAAAGTAACTAGAATAAAAACTAGAATGGTGAATAGAAAAGTAACTAGAATGGTAACTAGAGAAGTAACTAAAGATGTAACTAGAAAAATATCTAGAGTAGTGTCAATAGAGAAAAAGAGAAATCAAAAAACAAGAATAGTAACTAGACAAGTAACAAGACGCAGTTAACAAGGAAATAACCAGAAAATTAACTAAAGTAATAACTAGAGAACTATCTAAAACTGTTACAAGGGAAGTAACGAGAAAAGTAACAGACAAGTTACTAGATAAGTAACTAGATTTTTCTTAACAGTACAGTATTTACTACAAAAGTAACTAAATATAGCATAAAAACTTTTTGTTTTTTTCACAATGAAGTACGAAAATACAGTAAAGTAATCTGATAAGTCCCAAATCACAAAATATGACTTTCAACGCTTTACAAGCCAGAGTAAGAAATTTCACATTAAAAGGCTCATTTTTGCAATATTGAAACCAAATAATAAATGCAATATCCTCGTTTATACTTCTGCTTATTAAAATATAACATTTATATATAAACGAACATAACCTATATGAAGATAGATGCCATTGTTGTCAAAGCGCACCCTCAATTTCTGAAATCTTATTTTATGGAACGTGCATTATTCTCCACGTGGAGATTAAACCGTTTCGTTAGACTGTTAACTAAATTAAATGGCGCCCAACTCGAGTTTGTCGTCGGTGTAACCAAATTACATCCTGGAGTTGATGCTCTCAGTCTCTCATTGCTGAGAGAGTTTCGTTAAATCGACATTTCCACTTAACTAATTTCGTGTAATTTCACCGTTGCGCTTTTACTAAATTGAAGGCATTTAAGTAATTCACATTTACACACAATTACATCCTCATATTTGTCTATTTACGGTCTTGGTATATAAAAACACCAAAAAGCGAAAATAATGCAGCATTTTTCATGTATGTGGAGTTTATAAGTTTATGATTTATATTATTATAAATAATATTATATTACAAAGGAAGAACTATAGTTTCTCTATTGTAATAATGTACACATACGTATATTTTGCACATTCACGGAAAAAATAAGTTAGCTGCTGCACTAACATAAGTTAGCTGTAAAATTTTAGTCACCATAGCTAACATATTACACGGAAAAAAATGCTCTGTGATAACTACAGAGAAACTTTGTAGAACGTGCAATAAGTGTGGTTTGTGATCTACACAAACCATGGTTTGGGAAAAACAC
>WNHD01000555.1:0-43673 GCA_011057455.1 Ganaspis sp. Gsp50
AAAATGTAAAAAACATTTCAAAACACTTAAAACTACTTTAAAATACATCAGACTACTTCAAAATACTCAAAAATACTTAAAATTACATTAAAATATTTTATAATACTTAAAAATAATCCAAAGTAACTATTTAAAACTATTAGTATTTTAAATATTAAATAAAATATAAACAGATTTCAAAATGCTTCAAAATATTTAAAAACACTTAAAGACATTTAAAAACGTTTAAAAATACTTAAGAAATCGTTTTAAAATTAAAAATAATGGTTTTGAGTCATTCAAATTATATAGAAAATTATTTTTCAAAAACCTTCATAATTTCAAAATTAATTTAAATTCTTACAGAATATTGAAAAATTCCTTTTTTAATGAAAAAAATGCATTAAAAAATATCATGGAAATTTTTCTATTTTACAAATTTTTCATCACAAAATTCCATGATTTTCATGCGAAAAGTATAACAATTTCGATGATATTTTTTAATATCCTTTTTAATTAAAAAAAGATTTTTGCAATATTTGGTAAGAATTTAAATCACTTTTGAATTAATTAAAGTTAATTTAAAATAATTTTCTCTAGTATTTAAATATATTTAAAATGTATTGAAAATACTTTAAAACACTTCAAAATATTATATTATAAAGCATTTAAACATTTTACTTTTTTAAAAATATTTTGAAGTATTTTAAAAATTTTTGAAGTATTGGGAAGAATTTGGAAATAACTTAAAGTAATTGCAAGTATTTTAAATATTTTGAGATTTTTTTTAATCCTCTTTTTGAAGCAATTCTAAATATTTTTAAGTATTTGGAAGTACTTTGTTGTACTCTGAAGTATTTATAAGTAGTCTTAAGTATTTAAATACTCTTTTATTCATTTTTTGATAATCTCTATTTACATTTTAATACTCTGTCATTTATTTTTTATACTCTCTCTTGCCTTTTAATATTCCTTTATTTTGATACTATTTTATATGATTTTTGATTATCTTTCTGGCATTTTTGATACTCTTTCTGGCATTTTTAATACTCTTTCTGTCATTTTTAATACTCTTTTATTATTTGTAATACTCTATTCTTTACTTTTTGATACTCTTGCCTTTTAATATTCTTTTTTATTTTCTGTTTGATATTTTTCTTATCTTTTAATACTCCTTTATTTTTGATACTCTTTTATATGCTTTTTGATACTCTTTGATACTCTTTTATTTTATAATACTCTTTTTACTTTTTGATACTCCTTTGATGGTCTTTTGATATTTGACAGTCTTTTTTACTGTTTCATACTTTTTCTTGTTTTTAGGGTTCCGTACACAAAGTGTACTTGACGGAACCCTTATGGAATCACTCATGTTTGTCATCAAATTATCTTCCCCCCCCCTTAACTCCCGAAATCTTTTTTAAAATTTGTTATACCTTTTTTTTTACTTTTTTTTTTTACTTTTTTTTTTACTTTTTTTTTTACTTTTTTTTTGTAGTGATATTGTTTTATTAATCGTCTTTTTATCAAGGATTGCAAAATGCTATTTATTTATTTAAAAATAATGAAAAAGAATATTTTAGTTATTATTTTTGAATATGGTTATTTAGTTATTATTATTTTAGTATTAATATCAATTTTAGGTTCCATTTTCATCTTTTTAAAGTCGTTTTTTATTATTTTAAAATATGTATACTTTTTATATTGTTTTTATACTGTTTTTATATTTTTTATACAGTTTATATTTTGTAATACTTTTGTAATACTTTTTTTAATACTTTTTTAATACTTTTGCTTCCTCATAGGGAAGCATTGTTTTAATATTTTTTTAAATATTTTTTTAAATATTTTTTTAAATATTTTATTTAATATTGTTTTTATATATTTTTTGTACAATTTTTATGTTATTTTTGAACTATTTTCATACTGTTGTTATAATGTTTTTCATACTGTTTTTATAATGTTTTTCATATTGTTTTTATAAGGTTTTTTCTACTGTTTTTATAATGTTTTTCATATTGTTTTTATAAGGTTTTTTGTACTGTTTTTGTAAGGCTTTTATACTGCTTTTATTGTTTCTTGTTCATATAATGCTAGAAAAAATTGAAAAACTATGTAAAAAAAGCGTTTTATGAACGATAATTGATTTTACGTTTTGTTTACAGAAGGAAGAGGTAAAAACGGAAAGTCCCGAGACGATTGTTACGACAAGTAACATTACAACGACAACAACCGTCACAACAACAACAACTAGTCAAATTGTAAAAACAGTCGATGGCGTTGTTCAAAACACCCAGGAGAAAATCTCGTCGGAAAATTCCATTGATGTGACAACTGTCACGTCCGAATCCAAAAGGTTAATAATCATTTCCAGTTTCTTTAATTTCAATTATATTCAAAACTTAACAATTGAGCTCTAAATTAATTAGCTATTATTATTAAAAAGGTTTGACCCAAATTAATTAATTATGCTATAAATTAATTAGCTGTCCCTTAAATTAATTAGTATTTTTTTAAATTTACTGTTTTATTATACGTTTATTATAAATAATAATAATTGTTTATAATAATTGTTTATAATAATGGTTTACAATAATGGTTTACAATAATAATTGTTTATAATAATAATGGTTTATAATAATAATTGTTTATAATAATAATTGTGCCTTCAATGAGAATGATTGGTTTCTAATTTTTGTGTCTACAATTTGCAGCACGACTGGCACAACGACAACAGTGATTGTAAATCGACGAGGACGAACTGTTCATCGGAGTACAGTCGCTAAAGAACTAAATGCAGACGGGACGGAAAGAATTTACTCGACACAATCCGCCGAGGGGAAAGTTTACCTCAAGAAAATCTCAATTTCACTAGCAGAGAGAAAAAAGAAACGCACCCCTGTTAAATACCCCTTGTGCTCGACATTCTGCACGAAAAATAAAAGCCGAAGTATCCTTCTGCTGCCGCAACACGAGCTGAGAAAATTAGCAAGGCTCGGCGGACGACTTCCTGTTCTTGGCTTCAATCACTCCGCCAAGGTTCATTTTCTCACCCATTTCCCTCTTTTATAAAAATATTGATAACTTTGTTCATTTATTATTTAATATTTCTTTTTGCATCTTTGTATATATTTTTTTTAATGTATTATCACATTTTATTTTATTTATTTTAGGGGCCGTCCATAAACTACGTCACGCTTTCGAGGGGGGGTCGAATTTACTGACCGTGATGATCTGTAGAAAAAATGGCGCTAATACATGTGAAGTTTGTGACCACAGGGGGAGGGATGTGAAAAATAGCGTGACGTAGTTTATGGACAGCCCATTATTTATTTTATTTATTTTATTTATTATACAATCCCACATTGCAAATTTAAAATTGCACGTTTACTAATGTAAATTGTAATTGTAATGCTTCTGTTTTCGCATCCATTTATCGACGTTTTTGGTATATCAATGTATTCAATTTCTCCTGCAGGCAAACATGTCGGTGTGGCCCTACCCATGCCCACGTCCACTTTTCAAAACTTGCTGGCTCTATCGAACTGTCGGTCTAAAATGTCTGTCTTCAGCGGCCCTTCAATTGAGGATTTTGTGGGCCTGTCTTCGCTGGGACGATATGGCCGCCAAACCACTATCCACAGACGGAAAGCACCAAATTACAACTGACACAGAAATTATGTCACTTGAAATTCTCAAGCACCGACACGTCGGACAATTTTTAGACAAGACCCAATATCTCAGGAGAAAAGTCCTCATCCCTCTTGAACTTCCGAAACAAGTCAGAGGTAATGCTTATCGTTAAAAAACACTTCTTTTGTAGTTATAATTTATATTTTATTTCCCAAGAGCAAAAATGTACCCGTTTTCTTACCCCTAGGTCAATAAAGAACGTTTTTTACCCCTAGGCCAATAAAGGACGTTTTTTATCCATAGGTCAAAGAACGTTCTTTACCCTCTAGGTCAATAAAGAACGTTCTTTACCACTAGGTCAATAAAGAACGTTTTTTACCCCTAGGTCAATAAAGTACGTTTTTATCCCCAGAGCAATAATGTGCGCTTTATTTTTCTAGGGCTATAATGTACGTTTTTACTCCTAGGACAATACAGTACGCTTAATTTCCCTAGGGCAATAACGAACGCTTTATTTTTCTAGGGCAATAATGTACGTTTTTTTACCACTAACACAATAATGTACGGTTTTTTAGAAAAGTAATTGACGCTTTTTTTTCTCTAGGACAATAATGTGCGTTTTTTGTCCCTTGTAAAATAATGTGTGATGATTTTTTAAAGTAATATGTTTTTTGCAGAAGTGACGTCGATAAGAAGCGGATTGAGAAAACGAAAACGACCTGAATCTCCGCATAGTACAGAACCCCAGGTTTCGGAAGAATGGGTCGATGAAGACAAACTTGAACTTTGGGAAATTAAACAATACGGCGATAGGTATTTTTGTCTTTCATGTGCAATTGCTTGTTTTTTGCTTTTCTGAAAATGCAATTCAGTGTAATATTTTTTGTATAGTTTTGTTTCGTTCAATTTTTGCATTTTTAATTTTAAATGATTGTGTTGCATAATGTGGCTTACTTTGTGTTAAATTTGCTCTTCATCTTTCATTAATCTCGTTGCTTCTTTCATTATTTTTTAATTAACATCCTTTTCACTTACATTCATCATTTCCGGTTTTTTTTATTATTTTTCAATTTACCTATTATAGTCAATTTTTTTAAATAGCTTTTTTCAATTAAATCAATTCTTTAATATTCCATTTTTTATTATTCAATTCTTTATTATTTTAATTCTTTATTATTGTTTCAATTCTTTATTGTTTCAATTCTTTATTGTTTCAATTCTTTATTATTGTTTTAATTCTTTATTGTTTCAATTTTTTATTATTTGTGTATTTTATTGTTAATGCCTTTTACTTTTCCATTATCATTTTTCGGTTCTTTATATTATTTGCTTATCCATTGTTTGAATAATTGTTGCATTGCAATTTATTATTTTATCATTATATTTTTTATCACATTTTTTATCATTTTTTTTATTATTACTTTTTATTTATTGTAAAAAATGAGTAGCTGTCTTGTGTGTATCTGACTAACAAGAATAAAGAGAGAAAAAATTGAGCGTGCACAAGGTCCAGACATTAACAATCACTCGATACTAACCCTCGGCTTTGGGCGTGTGTGTGTCCATTCTAGGTTAGAGAAGGCTAATGCCCAGATTATTACTAGGAGCCGATCTGGCGCACCGCAAACAGTTGCCGGCAATCGTGCAACTGGAGCAACAACCGCTGGCTCCGATCAGCTTGTCAGTGGGAAACAAACGCCCGAAGAAATCAAGGAAAAAATGGAGCAACAATTGCGAATGCAGAGAGCCGCGCATCAACAGAAACGTGCCCTCGAGACGCTCAAGACACCAGTCAACACCACCTTACCTGCCAATCAACTCGTCAAGGTCACCACCAGCTCGAGTCAAGGTAAAGAAACGCTCAAACAATCCAAAGAAAAGCAACAACAGGGTGACCTGCGGCCACCCTGTTGTTTTTTGAGAGAAAATTTTCTTATGTCAATATTGTATGTTGAAAAAATTTAAACTTCAAATAATTTCAACTAATAAGGGTTAGGTTTAAAAATTTGGACAGAAATTTGCATAATGTAGACTCTGGGAATGAATTTTAATGAACTCTAAATTGTGGAAAATAAAGCTTAAGTCAGGGAAAAATCAGGGAAAAGTCAGGAAAATTTGAAATGGAAAATTTGAAATGGAAAATTTGTGGCCACCTTGAACATTAAAACTAAATAAACAAGAATAAAAAACTAAATAAGCAAGAATAAAAAACTAAATGAACAAGAATAAAAAAACTAAATGTACAAGAAAAAACCAAATAACAACAAGAAACTAAATAAACAAGAGTAAAACTAAATAATAGTCAGAAAACCTACAAAAACGAAAAAAAAACAAATAAACAAACAAAAAACCCAATAAATGACAACAAAAACTAAATAAACAAAAATGAAACTAAATAATCTACAAAAATCTAAAAAAAAACAAAATAATCAACAAAAAAGCTATAAAGAAAGAACAACAATAAAACCAAATAGACAACAAGAAATTAAATTAACAACATTAAAACGAAATAAACAACAAAAGCCCAACAAAAAAACAAATGAACAACAAAAAAACTAAATAAACAACAATGAAAGTAAATAACAAAAAAAACAAAAAAAAACAGCAAGAAAACTAATAAAAAACCAAATAAACAACAAAAAGAATAAATAAACAACAAAAATCGAATAAAAATAACAAAAATACCAAATAAGCAACAATAAAACCAAACAGACAATAAGAAATTAAATAAACAACATTAAAATTAAATAAATACCAAAAATACAACAAAAAAACAAATAAACAAGAAACTAAATAAACAAGAATAAAAGTAAATTATAGTCAGAAAACCTACAAAAACGAAAAAAAATCCAAATAAACAAACAAAAGAGCCCAATAAACGAAAAAGCCTAATAAACAATAACGAAAACTAAATAAATAAAAATGAAACTAAATAATCTACAAAAATCTAAAAAAAAACCAAATAATCAACAAAAAAGCTATAAAGAAAGAACAACAATAAAACCAAATAGACAACAAGAAATTAAATTAACAACATTAAAACGAAATAAGCAACAAAAGCCCAACAAAAGAAACAAATGAACAACAATAAAACGAAATAACAAAAAAACAGCAAGAGAACAAACAATGCTTCCTCTACAAGGAAGCAATAAAAAACTAAATAAACAACAATAAGAATAAATAAACAACAGAAATCCAATAAAAATAACCAAAATACCAAATAAGCAACAATAAAACCAAATAGACAACAATAAATTAAATAATAAACAACATTAAAGCTAAATAAATAACAAAAATACAACAAATGAACAAATAAACAACAAAAAACTAAATAAACAAGAATGAAACTAAATAATAAACAAAAAACCAACAAAAGCAATACAAATAAATAAACAACAAAAGACCAATAACAAACAAACAACAATATAACCAAACAAACAACAATATAACCAAATAGACAACAGGAAACTAGTTAAACAACAAAAAACCAACAACAAAAACAAATGAACAACAAAAAACCAAATAAACAACAAGAAACTAAATAAATAACAGGAAACTAAATAAACAACAAGAAAATAAATAAACAAGAATAAAACTAAGTAATAAACAGAAAACCTACAAAAACAACAAAAAAAAACCAAATGAACAAAAAACTCAATAAACGAAAATAGCCAAATAAACAACAAATAATCTAAATATATAAACAAGAATGAAACTAAATAATCCACAAAAAGCAAAAAAACAACAAAATGAACTACAATATAATGACATAAACAACATAAAAAACATAGAGCATAAAAAATCAATAAAAAAACGAACCACAGTAAAACCAAATAGACAAAAAGGAACTTAATTATTAACATTAAAATTACATAAACAACAAAAATCCAATAAAATCCAACATTAATTAAAACCAATAAAAACAAACAAAATCCAAATAAACAAGAAGAAGACTAAAACGATAAACAATAATAAAAGTAAATAAAGGACAAAAAATCATTAAAAAAGCTAAAAACAATAAATCAGATAATCAACAAAAACCACATGAACATCAAAATCCAAATAAACAACAAAAACAAAGTAACAAAAAAAGCCAAAGAAACAACACTAATCCAACAAAGACAAAAAATAAAAACAGAGAATAAAGCAAAACCTAAGAAACAACAAAAATCGAACAACGATAGAAAGTGACGAAAAAACAAAAGACAAGAATACAAATAAACAAAAAAGACTATAAAAAACAGTAAAGTAATTTACTTCAGGTCAATAATGCACGCTTTTTTCTCTAGGGAATTAATAGATGCTTTCTTCTATAGGAAAATAATATTCGCTTTCTTCCCTAGGGTAATAATGAACTACTTTCTCCTGGTGAATTAATGCACGCTTTTCCTTCTAGGAAAATAATGTGCAATTTTTGCACCTGGACAACAATTTACGCTTTATTTATCTGAGGCAATAATGATCACTCGATCTATCCAGAAATTTGATATTAATTTCATTTTTTAAAAAATGCAAATGCAATTCTTTTAAAAAATGCAAAAAAACATTGCAATTTTTATCTTTAAAACTACTATTAATCCTTTTTTCTTCTTTCCTTTCAATTTTCTTTTCTTTTATTCCAGACGGAGCAATTAAAGTTGTTACAAAAGTTGCAATTCCAGCAAATCCAAACGCCACACCTGGAAAATCGCAACTTACTTCTCTTCTGACGACACCGACGCAAAATAAAACATTAATTGGAACTCGGCGAATTTACATGACCAAAAGTAAGTTGATTCAATGTCCATTTGTCTACAAATATTCCTTATATTACTCCTTATCAAGAACAATAGTGTACCGTCTAATCCCCTCGGGGTAAAAAAAATCATACAGCAATTTCCCTATGCCAATAATGTGTACTTCTTATTTCCCTAGAGTAATAATGCGCTTCTTGTTTCCCTAGGGTAATAATGTACCTTTTATTTCCCTAGAGCAATAATGCGCCTCTAGTTTCCCCAGGGTAATAATGTACCTTTTATTTCCCTAGAGCAATAATACGCCTCTTGTTTCCCCAGGGAAATAATGTACCTTTTATTTCTCTAGAGCAATAATACGCCTCTTGTTTCCCTAGAGTAATAATGTGTACCTTTCATTTACCTAGGATAATAATGAATACTTTTTATTTCCCTAGGGTAACAATGTGTGCTTTTTATTTTCCTAATGTAATAATTTGTTGAAATGAAAAGTGATTTTTTCCCCGCTTTTTTTAATAATTTATTTTTATTTAACAGCTCCGGATGGTAGCACTCGCATGATAACCGGACCGACGAGTATTCTGCCAAAGACCCAACAGCCCCAGACACCGAATCAGCAGCAGTCGCTGATAAAAGTGGCGACCCCGACAGCCGCTCAGAATACGACGCTGCAGAGTATTCAGCAGAGAGTGCAAATTTTGCGCGGTCCCGACGGCAAATTGCAAGTGCGTGGCCTGATGCCCGGACAGCAGTTGGTGCAAATGCCGGACGGGAAATTGCACGTTCTCAACACCAGTCAATCGCCAATTGTCACCAGTCAGCAAAGCACTGCCGCGGCTCCAAGCTCGCCCACAGTCTCCCTTCCCGTCAAAACACCAAACGCCACGAAAATCGTCCCGGCCGGCACTCCCGTCAAAATAACACCTTCCAAAACAGTTGTGATTCAACCCGCGCCACAGCTCGAAACGCAGACGACACCCAAGGTGCAGAATGTCCAGAGGAAGACCGTCGCCGTGACGGGCGCTCCAACACCCACGAAAAATGCCATCCTCGTCACCAGCAGCGGACAAATCGTTCAAGGCCAGCAGGTACTACAGCCCGGGACGAATCAAATTGTCGTTAATAATCCTGCGTTGGCGCAACAACTCGCCACGGGAAAAGCACAACTAGCGACGATTGGCGGACACCAGGTGATCATTAGGAGCACTTCCACGGGCAATCAGATCTTCCATCTCAATTCGCCGAATAGTGGCATTATTGTGAAGAATGCTGCTACTCCGGTGAAGGCGCAGGCGCAGGTACAGGCGCCTGCTGCTGCTGCTGCTCCTGCTGCGGTGCAGAAAACGGATCAGGAGAGTGCTGTGAATAATGGAGCGGCTGTGGAGAATTCTGAGGCATTGAACAATTCTGCAGAGGCCAAGGTGAATAATCCTGTGGCGCAGAGTGCGGTGACTTCTACGACGGCGAATACGACGACTACAACGACTACGGAGAATTCGACGCCGACTCCGGGAAGTATCGAGGCGTCGTTGCTCGCGGGACACCCGCCGGGAACTATTATCAAGAGCGTGACTGCCCAGGTGATTCAGACGAGTCAGGGACCCAGGATCGTGCTCCAGGGACTGCAGGGAACGGAATTCACGCCACAGCAGCTTTCTATGGTGCAGCAGCAGGTCAAGCAGCAGCTGTTGAAAGGTTAGATTCGTTCTTTTAAGGATAGTTAATTTGTAGTATTTTTTTGTACTACTGTGCGCAAACAACTCAACTTTCTACGCACTAGTGCGTAAAAAGTACTTTTAGCGCACTAGGGAGCTTCAAAAGTCGAGTTTTTTAGCACACAGTTGTACATAACTATTTGTTAATTTATAGTATTTTTTGTTAATTTGTAATATTTTTTGTTAAGTTGTAGTATTTTTTGTTAATGTGTAGTATTTTTTGTTAATTTGTAATATTTTTTGGTTAATTTGTAATATTTTTTGTTAATTTGTAATATTTTTTGTTAAGTTGTAGTATTTTTTTTTAATTTGTAGTATTTTTTGTTAATTTGTAATATTTTTTGGTTAATTTGTAATATTTTTTGTTAATTTGTAATATTTTTTGTTAAGTTGTAGTATTTTTTGTTAATTTGCAGTATTTTTTGTTAATTTGTATTATTTTTTGTAAATTTGTAGTATTTTTTGTTAATTTGTAATATTTTTTGTTAATTTGTAGTATTTTTTGTTAATTTGCAGTATTTTTTTTTTAATTTGTAGTATTTTTTGTTAATTTGTACAGGGTTTCTACAACTCTGGAAAACCTGGAATTATCATGGAATGACATTATTCCTTATGGACTCATGGAAATCTCGTAGAATTTTCATTTATATCATGGAAATTTATTTTTTTATTTAATTTCTTTATGATGTTTATTAAGTTTTAACAAAATTTTCTACCTTTTTTTACAGAAATAAACTTCAAAATACTTCTAAATATTTGCAAATACTTCAAAATATTTAAAAATACTTAGAATGCCTTCAAAATAATTTATTTAAAACTACTTTAAAATACTTCTAACTACTTCACTACTCCAAAATATTCCATAATACTTAAAATGTCTTTGAAATATTTCAAAATACTTTAAAATACTTGATTATACTTCAAAATATTTTAAAATAACTTCAAAATAATTTTAAATACTTCAAAATATTTAAAAACACAAAAATAATGAAAATATGTAAACATACTTAAATACTTCGAAATATTGTAATATACTTAGAATGCCTTTAAAATATTTTAAATTATTTTAAACTACTTTAAAATACTTCAAACTACTCAAAAATATTCAATGATACTTAAAATGTCTTTGAAATATTTCAAAATACTTCAGACTATTTCAAAATACTTTAAAATAACTTCAAAATAACTTCAAAATATTTGAAAATACTTCAAAATATTTAAAAACAAAAATACTAAAAATATGTAAACATACTTAAATACTTCAAAATATTGTAATATACTTAGAATGCCTTTAAAATATTTTAAATTATTTAAAACTACTTTAAAATTCTTCAAACGACTCCAAAATATTCAATAATACTTAAAATGTCTTCGAAATATTTCAAAATACTTCAGAATACTTAATTATACTTCAAAATATTTTAAAGTATTTCAAAATATTTTGAAGCATTGGGGAGTATTTTGAATTATTTTAAAGCATTTTAAAGTATTTTGAATCATTGGTGAGTATTTGGAAATATTTTTAAGATATTTTAAGTATTTTGAAATATTTTGAAGTAATTTGAAGTATTTTGAAGCAGTCTGGAGTATTTTAAATTAGTTTAAAGTATTTTAAAGTAATTTTAAGTACATTTTAATATTTTCAAGTATTTCTTAAAATTTTGAAATATTGGAAAGTATTTAGAAATATTTTAAGGTACTTTTAAGCATTTTGGAATATTTTAAAGACATTTTAAGTATTATGAAATATTTTGAAATATTTTGAAGTAATTTGAAGTACTATGAAGTATTATGAAATATTTTGAAGTAATTTGAAGTACTTTGAAGCAATCTGAAGTACTTTAAAATAGTTTGAAGTATTTTCAAGTAATTTTAAGTACATTTTAATATTTTTAAGTATTTCTTAATATTTTGAAATATTGGAAAGTATTTAGAAATATTTTAAAGTGCTTTAAGTATTTTGAAATATTTTGAAGTAATTTGAAGTATTTTGATGCACTCTGAAGTATTTTAAATTAGTTTGAAGTATTTTAAAGTATTTTTAAGTACATTTTAATATTTTTAAGTATTTCTTAAAATTTTGAAATATTGGAAAATATTTAGAAATATTTTAAAGTGCTTTAAGTATTTTGAAATATTTCTAAGTTTTTTCTGTAAAAAGAAAAAGTATAAAATTTTGGTAAATCTCAATAAACACCATAAAGTAAAGAAATTAAATAATAAAAATAAATTTCCATGAGGAATAATGAAATTCCATGAGTATTCTAGGTTTTCCTTATTTTCCAGAGTTTTAGAAACACTGTTAATATAAAAAAAATTAACTTGAATTTATTGAATTTTCTTAATACAATAAGATAGTAAAATCTTTCGAAAAACAATTGAAAGTAAAAACGAACAACTTGAGGTGTGGACAAACAAAATTAAGAAGATTATTATATAATATATAATTGTTTGTAAATATAATTAAAAACTTGTTGCAAATTTAATTGTAGTTGCAATCTCTTGCATAATTGTATTTTCAATTTCTTTTCTAAACTTTCATTTCATTTGTTTCGAAATTTTATTTTAATTTCTATTTTTATTTCTATTTTTATTTCTATTTTTATTTCTATTTTTTTTATTTCTATTTTTGTAAATTAGAATTTCCTTTCTTGATTTATACATTCTTCTTTTTATCTTTCTTTTATACTTTTATAATTTCTGTTTTCTTTTCTATATCAGAATACTTTAAATTAAATTTTAATTCAATTAAATGAACTTTAGTTATAATAATTGTAATAGAAATAATTTTGATTATAATAAGTTATTTTAATGACTTGTATTCATTTTATCAATTTATTTTATTATATAATAGATATAGTTTCGGATTTTAATGAAATATTAAATTTGTTTTTTAAAAGAGAAAAGTAATGCTAAATTTGATTTGTTACAGCTCAAGCGACAACTGGAAAACAAGGCGTTCTTGGACCCACAAAACTCTACGTTGCCGTTCATCCACCTCCCGCAACAGCTCAAACTTCTCAGGGTCAAACACCAACTACTCAAAGTCCTCTTTCCAACTCTAAACCTCAAACGGAAACTGCTGGTGAACAAAAATCTCCCCCTACTCCTGGTGCGTTTAACAAATTTTCACGTCAAGCATACAAACTATTTTTCAGCGATAGAAAAAAAGATCCATTACCTTTTAAATTAGATTCAAATTTAAATAAATTCAATTTAAAGGAAATGAATTCAATTTAAAGAAAAGTGAATTGAAATTAAAACAAACTGAGTTGCTTTTAAATCAAAATGAATTGAATTTAAAGAAAAATGAATTGCATTTAAAGAAAAATGAATTGAATTTATAACAAATTGAATTTAAAGAAAAATGAATTGAATTTATAACAAATTGAAGTTAAAGAAAAATGTATTGAATTTTGAAGCAAAATAACTGAAATTTTCACTTTCAGTCATCAAACAAGAGCCGGGAGTGAAAATGGAGCCAACTTCTACTCCAGCAACGCCCGAAAAAGCAAAAGTTGTCGTTCAACAGGTGGGCAAAAATCCCGAAGGCGACGAAGAACCACAAAAAGCAGCTGTTGCGAATGGACAACAACCTCTACAAACTCCCAAGAAGGAACCAAATCAACCCAATAAATTCGTCATCACTCCCGATTACATTCAACAAAGTATGCAATTTTTCCCTCTTTTGATAATCTCTCGAAAGTCAGGAAAATTGCCCCCAAACTGAACAAGAATTTCTTTTCGAATTTTTACATTTTTCTTTCAACTTTTTTTCGACTACTTTTCCGCCTTCTTTTCGACATTCTTTGCGCTATTTTTACGACTTTCTTTCGACTATTTTTGCGCTATTTTTACGACTTTCTTTCGACTATTTTTCCGCTATTTTTACGACTTTCTTTCCGTCGCAGAAATTAATTTTTATTTCACTTTATATTTTGCGTTTACTTTGCAGCGATTAAGAGTGCACTGAAGCAGGAGAACTTGAATCCGGAAATTGAGGAGAAGCTGCTGCAGCTTCAGCGCTATCAGGAGAAGCAGATGAAGGGCACGGAAAATACAGTGTCGAGTAATCAAACTCACGTGCAAGTGACGCCGACGCCGCGAACTCCCGCGAGAAAACGACCAGCGCCTTCTACCAACATTCCACCCGTAACTGCTGTCGCCAATCTGCAGAATCTCACCAATGACAAGGACGTCGATTGGGTCGAGCCACCGAAAAAGAAACCACCCCCGAGAATCGAGCACCGAGACACCATCAAGTGAGAAAACTCGCACAATTGTATTTGTTTGAAAATCAATTTTTAAAATCAATTTTTTAATTTAAAACTCAATTTTTTAATTTAAAACTCGTTGCATTTCTTTTAACACTTTTCATACACTTTTTTGAAACTTTTTTTGTTACTACTATTCTAGTTTTTTTTTTAGTTTTGCTTCCTCATAGGGAAGCCTTGTAATCGTGACGATTTTTAGTTTGTTTTTATTTTAGTTTTCTAGTTTCCAGTTTTACATTGACTTGCTTTTGTTTAAAAATAAGCAAATTTCTTGTTTGTAGGCCTGTTAAACCGCCGGAGACGCCGGAGAACGAAACATCGCCAAAGAGTCGACCAAATAAATTGCGGGACTCCCAGGACTTGAAAAGAAAATCGAGGGTTACGTCCCAGATGAATGTGTTGCTTTTTAGACACAAGGAAATGCTTAAGAAGGATATTCTTAAAAAACGAGCACTTCTTGAAAAAGAATTGTCGATTGACATTCAGGTGAGAATCCATTTCGGAGCGAAAAGATGAAGATGAAATTGTCATTTTATCGTAATTCATCTGTATTTTTCGTATTTCAATGGATTTGTTTTTTTTTATCCACTTGTTATATTGTTATTTTTTTGTAAATCGTTTTCGTAACTATATTAGGTTTTTGTATTTTTATTACGTTTTTGTTTTTTTATGTTTTTTGTATTATTACGTCTTTTGTTTTGTTATGTTTTTTGTTTTATGTTTTTTGTTTTGTTATGTTTTTTGTTTTATGTTTTTTGTTTTGTTATGTTTTTTGTTTTATTTTTTTTTCTTTTGTTACGCTTTTTCTTTCGCGCAACATTGGAAATAGAATAATTTTAATTTAATATCAACTTTGTCGACAGAAGGACCTTTCGGCGGAACTGGCGAGCAGAACGAAAGCAGAGAGGCATAAACAAGATGAGGTGAAGGTGGGAAGTGCAAAACGCAAAGCAAATGCACAACCCGCTCAACAAGTGAGTCCGCCGAATCGCAGCGGGAAACCCAAGAACCGCAAGTCCCAAAGTAATAGTACAACACCTCCTGGAAATTCTTCAGCGGCCAATGCAAATCGCATCAAGAAGGAAAAACTTTATTGTCTCTGCAGGACACCGTATGATGAAACTAAGTGGGTTTTTGCTATTTATTTAGAAATAGTTTTATTCTTTTGTTCATAATTGTTTTTGGTACGCTTTTGCTTGTTTAAGTTGTCTATTTAGTTATGTAATTATTTGTTTATTGATTTCGTTGTCTATTTGATTTATTGTCTATTTAATTTATTGTTTCTTTAATTTATTGTCTATTTAATTTATTGTCTATTTAATTTATTGTTTATTGATCTCGTTGTTTTTTTCTAATTTGTTATATCTAATTAATTCGTTGGCTGTTGATTTTGTTGTCTAATTAATTCGCTGTTAATTTAATCCGTCGTCTATTTATTTAATTCGTTGTCTATTTAATTCGTCGTCTATTTATTTAATTGTTTGTTTATTTAATTCGTTGTCTATTTAATTCGTCGTCTATTTACTTAATTTTTTGTTTATTTAATTCGTTGTCTATTTAATTCGTCGTCTATTTACTTAATTGTTCGTTTATTTAATTCGTAGCCTATTTAATTCGTAGCCTATTTAATTCGTTGACTATTTAATTCGTCGTCTTTTTACTTAATTGTTTGTTTATTTAATTCGTTATCTATTTAATTCGTCGTTTATTTAATTTGTCGTCTATTTACTTAATTGTTCGTTTATTTAATTCGTAGCCTATTTAATTCGTTGACTATTTAATTCGTTTTCTATTTAATTCGTTGTCTATTTAATTCGTTTTCTATTTAATTCGTTGTCTATTTAATTCGTTGTTTATTTAATTAATTGTTTATTTAATTCGCAATCTATTTAATTGTTTATTTAATCCGTAGCCTATTTAATTGTCTATTTAATTCGCAGCCTATTTAATTCGTTCTCTCTTTAATATTTCGTCTCTTTAACACTTTTTGTGCATTATCTTTCAGATTTACATTCTTAGTTTGTCAACACTTCTTTTTCTCTGGCTTCTGAGTTGCAAAAGTGCTCTTCGTATGAAAATGAAGAAATTCTACATTTTTGACATTAAATAACAATAAAATTTGTTTTAGGTTTTACGTGGGTTGTGACTTATGCAACAATTGGTTCCACGGTGAGTGTGTCGGCATTACAGAAGAAATGAGCAAAACGCTCTCTGAATTCGTTTGCACGGAATGTCGACACGCCAGGGATACCCAAGAACTTTATTGCCTTTGTAAACAGCCTTATGATGAATCTCAGTAAGTCTTTTCACCACCTCGTTTACGTATTTCCGTTATTTTTTATCTTCTGCAGTTTCTGCTCTATTTTCTGTAATTTTCTCTTCCTCGTAGGGAAGCATTTTTATTTATTTATTTACACCTTTATTTTTGTTCTATTTTCACTGCAAATTGTATTTTACTTCTATAGTCGCAAAATTAATTACAAGCCGATTGTTAATGCATTTTTTTTATGAATTACTGTATTTTTGCTTTCTTATAGAGGAAGCATTGTAATCGTGACAATTTTTTGTATGAATTACTGTATTTTTTTTACGAATTACTGAATTTTTGTTTAAGAATTACTGAATTTTTTTTTACGAATTACTGTATTTTTTACGAATTACTGAATTTTAATTGTTAGTTATTTACTCATTGTTAATTTTATTAGTTATTTTAGTAATTAATAATTCTATTTATGAATTATTTTATGAATTTATAATTTAATTTATGAATTATTTTATGAATTTATAATTTAATTTATGAATTATTTTATTTATTAATTATTTTATTAATTGATAATTTTATTTATTATTTTATTAATTGATCATTTTCTTTACCAATTACTGAATTTTCTTTATCAATTACTCAATTTTCTTTATCAATTGCTCAATTTTTTTCATCATATACTAAATTTGATTTAGTAATTATTGAATTTTCTTTCTGATTTACTCAGTTTTCTTTTTATGTATTATCGAATATTTTACCATAAATTTTTTGTTAGATAATTTATTGTTAATTGCAGAATTTTTCTTGATTAATGACTAAATTTTTTTATTCTAGGTTTTACATCTGTTGTGACAAGTGTCAAGATTGGTTCCACGGTCGTTGCGTTGGAATTTTACAATCCGAGGCGGATAATATCGACGAGTACGTCTGTCCGAATTGTCAACGAAATTCCTCCGTAAATTTCGCAAACATGAAAAATCTCAATGCAAAAGATCTCGATCTTTTAAAAAAACTAATCAAACAAATACAAGTGAGTTTTTCTATTTCAATTATTTTTTTATTTTCCTACAATCTTTCAATTTTTATTCTTTTTTTATTTTATTTTCTTGTTTCATTTCTCTTTATTTTATTTTCTTGTTTCATTTCTCTTTATTTTATTTTCTTGTTTCATCTCTCTTTATTTTATTTTCTTGTTTCATTTCTCTTTATTTTATTTTCTTGTTTTATTTTCTTGTTTTGTATTTGTATTTATATTATATTTTATTTATTATATTTATATTATTTTGTATTTGTTTTATATTATTTAGTTTTGCTTTGTTATATTTTTTTGTTTTTTGTCCAAGTATTTAATTATAATATTGTTTAATTATTTTGTGCTTTGTTTTATTTTCCTGTTTTTTTGTTTTTGTTTTTTTTGTTTTATTTTCGTAAAATAGTAACAACCAAAGATTTATTTATTGTCTTATTTTCTTTTACTTTTTTCCTTGTTTTTTTTTGTTTGTTTTATTTGTTTGTTTTTGTTTGTTTTTTGCTGTTTGTTCTTTCTTTTTGATCTTTCTTCTTGCTTTTTTATTTTATTTTTATAAATTAATGTTTTCGATTATGTACTCTTTTACGCATTAATTTAAAAAGAAACAACTATTTTTTCTTCTTTTGGTATTTCAATAAATTATTTATTACAAGATTTAAGTAAATTGCTTCATAATTATAGAATTGAATTGTAATGTTTTCAATTTATTCAATTAATAATTGTAGAAAAATGTTATTAAACAATTGAATCTATTTTGCAGCAACACAAAAGTGCGTGGCCATTCATGGAACCCGTAGATCCAAACGAGGCGCCTGATTATTATAAAGTCATTAAAGAACCAATGGGTAAGTTTTCAAATAATTAAAAACACTAATTCATAATTAAAAAACATCATTTTATTCATTTCCTAATTTCTCCCCTTTCCATTTCTTTTTCTTTTATTCGTTTTCTTTATTATCCATTTTCTTTTCTTTATACATTCATTTTCTTTCTCCATATCCATTTTCTATTATTTATTTTATTCTTTGTTTTCCTTTTTTCTTTATTATCCATTTTCTATTCTTGCTCCATTTCTTTTCTTTATTATCAAATTTTTATTCTTTGTTTTCTTTATTTTCAAATTTTTATTCTTTGTTTTCTTTATTTTCAATTTTTTATTCTTTGTTTTCTTTATTTTCAAATTTTTATTCTTTGTTTTCTTTATTATTAATTTTTTATTCATTATTGTTTTCTTCATTATTAATTTTTTATTCATTGCTTATTTTCTTTATTATTTAATTTTTGTTCAATGCTTATTTTCTTTATTATTGTGTTATTATAATTATTATTTTTATTATTGTAATTTGTATTCAATGCTCGTTTTCTTTATTATTAAATTTGTATTCATTATTGTTTGTTTTTTTATTATTAAATTTTTATTCATTGCTTATTTTCTTTATTATTAAATTTTTATTAATTATTGTTTGTTTTTTTATTATTAAATTTTTATTCATTATTGTTTGTTTTCTTTATCATTAAATTTTTATTCTTTATTGTTCGTTTTATTTATCATTAAATTTTTATTCTGTATTGTTCGTTTTATTTATCACTAAATTTTTATTCTTTATTGTTCGTTTTATTTACTATCCATTTTCTATTGTTTATTGTATTCTTTGTTTCTTTCCTCTTGTTTTATCCCATTTATGTTCTTTTTTCGAGTCTTTTGTTTTTATATTTTTTTTCTACTCTTTTCATATTCTTTTTCTATTATTTTTCCATTATTTTTGTATTATTTCCCTTTTTTTAGTTTTCTATTTTTTTGTATTCTTTTTCTATTGTTTTTTATTGTTTTCCTATTTTTTCTATTTTTTTTCTATTGTTTTCTATTCTTTTTCTATTTTCTATTTTTTTAAAATTTTTTTTCTATTATTTTTCTATTTTTTTTCCTATTCTTTTTATATTATTTCCCCTTTTTTTTATTCTTTTTTATTCTTTTCCCTTTCTTTCTCATTCTTTTTTCTTTTCTTTTTCATGCTTTTCCTCTTCTTTTTTTATTATTCTTTTATTTTCTCCTTGTTTTCTTTGCTTCTTTTTTTTTTTACTTTTTTTCTATACTTTCTTAACTTTTTTCTTTACTTTTTTTCTTTATTTTTTTTCTTTATTTTTTCTTTATTTTTTTTCTTTATTTTTTTCTTCACTTATTTCCTCTACTTTTTTTTTTACTTATTTTCTCTATTTTTATTTATTTCTTTTTACTTATTTTCTCTACTTTATTTTTACTTATTTTTTCTACTTTTTTCTCTCTACTTTTTCTCTCTACTTTTTTCTCTCTACCTTTTTCTCTCTACCTTTTTCTCTCTACCTTTTTCTCTCTACTTTTGTTCTCTACTTTGTTCTCTATTTCTTTCTCTATTTCTTTCTCTACATTTTTTAACAAACTGACCGAATTTATCCGACTTTTCAGATTTACAAACGATAGAATTGAGGATAAACGACAAAAGCTACAAGAAGCTGAGCGAATTTATCGGCGATATGACGAAAATCTTTGACAACTGTCGTTACTACAATCCAAAGGAGTCGCCCTTCTTCAAATGTGCCGAGGCCCTCGAAACCTATTTCGTCCACAAAATCAAGTGTCTGCGGGAAAAGTTCTCCGAAGGCAAATGAGCAATCAAAATCGACATGTAAATTCACGAATTTAAAACTTAACGAAAAGAATAATTTCAAAGAAACCACAAATCAGTTGCAATGGTCGACAAAGAGAAGCCGAGACTCACATCAGCGCGGTTTCCTTCTTTTCTCTTCTCCTTCGCCCTGGGACTAGGAAAACAAAGAAAACCGCATTTGTGCCAGTAACACGAAACTCAACGTAAATCCTAAGCATCTATAGATAGTAGACAAAATAATGAAACGTTCACCTCACGTTTATTTATTAGAGCCAGTGTCGCTCGCGGTTCTCGTCCCAAACAATTAACACCACGGCAGCTAAAATGTTCACTCCGGCTGATCGCGGAAGCCGAAAATTGGGTGAATTTGCAAAAAAGGAGAAAAAGAAAAAAGAGAGAAGAAAAAAAGAGAGAAGAAAAAAGAGAGAAGAAAAAACGAGAAGAAAAAACGAGAAGAAAAGACGAGAAGAAAAACAAGAGTAGAAACAAATGTAAAAGGAAAAAGAGAGAGAAAAAGGAAGAAGAGAGAGAAAGAAAAAGAAAGCAAAAGAGAAGAAAGAGAGAAAAGGAAATTAATTAAGGAGAGAAGAGAATAAAAGAGAAGAGAAGGAAGAAAATTGCAGTGACGCAGAAAAGAGAGGAGAAAAAGCAGCGGAGATAAAATAGAAAAAAAATAAGAAGATAAAACTATATCAGAGATTGAACTCTAAGTCAGTTAGAACGAATAAAAAATGGACCATCGAGTCTCGATTCTTAGCGTGTGCGAGCGATGCGTTCCGTCTCATTAGCCGTTAAGATTTCATAGAACGCGCATAATAAAATGTACAAATTTGTTTATCGTGCTCATAAGTAACAATCGATTACTTGCGTTGTTTTAATCAGATAAATTTTCTATGAAATTGTTTATAATAAGACACACGTGGCGTGTAAAGTAACGAAGAAAGGTCGAAAAAAAGAAATAAGAGGCTGGTCAAAAGCTTGACAGAACGAAGAACAAATTTGGAGATGAAAAAAAAATTGTAAATAACACTCGCTTGAGTATTTGCGCGGCTTTCAAATTATCTTTTTTTTTTAAACACAGAAAAATGAATTTCGAAAACATTAATGACGAAAAACGTATCCATTTAAAAAAAAACGCGACAGCTTACGTTTTTTTCTTTCGTTCTTTTTAAAAAGAAACCTTGTTTAGAATTGTTTAATTTATAGTAATTGAATGCCAGGAGACGAAGATGCTTGTACAGTATTTTTTAATCTAAACACTCGCACCTGGCGAGAAATAATTGTCATTAATAATTGGTTTTTTTCCTTCTTTGTACTGTATCAGTTTATAAAAACTAATTGACGAGTTTTTATACCGCACTGGGCTGCCTTTTGTAAAATAGTCGTTAATTAAGGAACTGCTTTATTTTTTTATTTGTTGTTTCTTTAAGCCTGGTCTCTTTCTTTTCATTGTTTTATTTTCCTTGTGATTGGGAAAATTGACAGAGAATGAGAAAATGGAAGCCGGTGTGCGGTGTAAAAACTGGAGATTGTTTTTTTTTTTGATTGCACTGTTTCACTATTTGATGGAAAAAAAGCCCCGTATCATCCCCCTTCGATTTGTATTTGATCGTGTAATTGAGGTGTTTATTTTTCATGAGAAGGCAACAAAGTGTGATTATCTAAGTATATTCATCTCGACCTTAATATTAAATAGTTTATAATAAATATATTTGTACTAATTTTAATCAGGAACTTTGTTGTTTTTATTGCACTACAATATAAATTAGTATGAAAGAGAGGTCCTGTGTGTCTGCTTCTTTGAACCTTTCTTTTTTTTTCTCTTTTTTCATTTCTGTGAAAGTAGTGGTTTTTGAAAAAAGGACAAGCGCGGTAGCAAATTGAGTATTTTAAAATTTACTATTTCGTTAATTAAGCATTTTAAAATTTACAATTTCGTAAATTAAGTGCTTTAAAATTTACAATTTTGTAAATTAAGTATTTTAAAATTTACAATTTCGTAAATTAAGTGCTTTAAAATGTACAATTTTGTAAATTAAGTATTTTAAAATTTACAATTTCGTAAATTAAGTGCTTTAAAATTTACAATTTTGTAAATTGAGTATTTTAAAATTTACAATTTCGTAAATTTAGTGCTTTAAAATTTACAATCTTGTAAATTGTGTAGAATTTTGATGACGTAATAATTTTGTTTAATTTATTTATTTATTTTTGAAAATTTTGTTTCTTTAGGACAGGAAAGTGGTCCGTGCATAGTTCTTAGGCTTTATAGATCATTGTGGATGAGACTAAAAGGAAAGGGTCCGCACACAATGAAACCGTAAGTATAAAGCTGTATTCACATCTTATGAACTTGTCCAAAACGCAAGTTTACATTAGAGAGAGACAAACGACACACTATATTTTTAAGTTCAACGTTGATTCTTCTTCTTGGACAAGTTTAACAGAAGGTGTGAACACACCTTGAAGCTCAATTCACACTTTTTAAACTTGTCCAGAAAGAAAAATTTACATTAGACTAAAAAAGACAGACTATGCATCTGCCTCTCTTTCTCTAATGTAGATTTTGCAGTTTGGACAAGTTTGCAGAAGGTGTGAATGCAGCTTAATGTGGACTTGGCGCGGTTTGGAAGGGGGCCATTCAAGTATTACGTAAGCGTAATTTTACGGTTTTTTAACCCTCCCCTCCCCCTAATAAGCACTTGTAAGATTTGCAGACCCCCCCCCCTTGATCTTACGTAAGGTTATCCTTTATACCCCCCCTGTTTATGAATTATACATTTTCAGGAAATAAAAAAAAAAAGAAGAAATTGATTTGAAACTTTATATTATTTACTATAAAATTTTTTTTTAATTTATTAGTTATAAACTTAAATTTATTTATTATTATTTATTTATCATAATAATCTTACGTAAGATTCTAGTTACCCCCCCCCCCCTCCCCAGCGTAAGACAATATAAGCAAATCAGCTACCCCCCCTCCCCCTAACATGCTTACGTAATACTTGAATGGCCCCATTAAGGGTGCAATTCTTAAAGATGCAATTCTTAAGGGTGCAATTCTTAAGGGTGCTAGTCCTAAGGGTGCAAGTCTTAAGGGCGCAATTCATGAGGGTGCAATTCTAAAGGGAGCAAGTGTTAAGGGAGCAAGTCTATAGGGAGCAAGTCTAAAGGGAGCAAGTCTTAAGGGAGCAAGTCTGAAGGGAGCAAGTCTAAAGGGAGCAAGTCTAAAGGGAGCAAGTCTTAAGGGAGCAAGTCTATAGGGAGCAAGTCTAAAGGGAGCAAGTCTTAAGGGAGCAAGTCTATAGGGAGCAAGTCTAAAGGGTGCAAGTCTTTAAAGGTGTGAATGCAGCTTAATGTGGAATTTGTGCGGTTTGGACAAGTTTGACAGAAAGTGTGAATGCAGCTTTAGTTGACAACAGTCAGAGGTGAAAATGCACCTTGAGTCGCTTCTTTCAATTGTGCTCAAGGTTAATGCAATTGACAAAAGAAATTGGTATTTTCGGGATTTTTAAAGATAATATTTACAATACCTACTACTCTGAAATATTTTCTTTTTATTTTTAAAGCAACATTACATTTTATTCTTATAGTTTAAAATAATAAACAAAAGTCAAGTATTTGAAAATGTTTTATTTCGAAACTACTTTTTTAAAAGTATTTATTTTAGTGTACATTTTTTAAAAAAGGTTCACAAACTCGTAAGAACACTTTTTCTGTTTATAAGAAAATATTACTAAGAACAAAAACATTTTTTTTACAAAAATAGAAATCAGACGAAACAACAAAATATTTATATCTACAGAAGTACATTATTTTATTGAAATAGAAGCCATTCTTTGAAGCAATTTACACCCTAAATGAGGATTTGTTTGTAATAATTTCGTTACCTCATCATCTTCAATTTCCAGAATTTTATAGTTTTCAGTAAAACATTCGATACAACAAACTTTTAAATCCTTCGCATCGTAGTCATCAGCCAGTTTTAAAATTTCAATCACATTTCGTTTCCGTATTAAATTGGCCTTGAAAAAATTCTCACATAGGGCTTGTAAATCTTCCATTTGATAATAATGAGCGATTTTGAAAATATCAATTCCCAGTGTATCGAGATTTTCCGGCTCCTGACAGTACATGAAATTTAAAACCTCCAAGAATGGTTTTGACTCAAATTCAATTTTCACTTCATTGGTACTACTCTCTAAATTTTGACCAGAGAACATTTTTGCAAAATATGGACTTCTTGCTGACAAAACTAATTTGTGAGCTGGAATTTTCGACTCATTTACATTTAGGGTGACATCGCTAAGGGTGTCATTTTTTAAAAAAGATTTGAATGATTGCGTACAATTTCTTTTATAAAGAGGTAAAGTTTCGGACTGGTATCTTGACATGTTTGTTATTTCACAAGTTACATATAAAAATGTACGATTTTCATGATATCTAGAAACCTTCGAAATTTCAGAAAAATAACAAAAACCGAATGTCTTAATTTTTGGGTCAGTAACCACAAATGTTTTTACTCTTGTAGTGTAAGCTGAATCAACTGATAAGGTTAATTGAAAATTTCGATATTTTTGCAAATAGTAGTAATCAAATATTGATTTTGGTTGAAATTGTACATAAATTGCTAATCTTCCACTATTGTCATCTTCATCAATAGAACATTCGCAACCTTCATCGCCTTTGAAGTGAGTACGTAAAATTAACGTAACATCAGGCTCTGAATAGATAGATACATCAGTTCTTTCTAAATTTGGATTAAATTCATCTTTATCAATTTTCCATTTGTATATCAATATAGGGTTAGATAATTGCTCCAAATTCTTCTGCATCTTAAAAGAGAAGCCCTCTGTAAAACGAAAAAAGGATAAAAAATTTACAAAAATATACTTAATAAATCAATAAAATTATGAACTAACAATTACAAAAGTTGTTAAACAATTAACACGTCTTTTTCGATTTCACTTGCAATTCGATTTTCAATTTACTAAATTTAAAAACTTAAGATACATTTTGTCGTTTGTATAAAATTTTTTTGTTTATCTAACAATGTTTTGTTTGTCTATCAATTTTTTGTTCACGTAAAAATGTTAAGTAAAAATGGAAGCAGATGAAAAGAGAAATGAAGAAAAAAGAGCAAAAATGCAAAAAAAGCAAAAAATAAAAGCAAAGAAAAGTGCATACTTTAGTTTTTAATTTTCGTCAAATCATGTTGCCGAGTTATCAAATCATAACCTAACATTGGTTTCGTTTTCAACAAATCTTGCAATTCGGCTTTATACATCTCAAATTTATGAAAATTTATGAGTAAATGATTCAGAAAGTAATTCTTCATTTCCGAAATTTCGTAATCGTGGGCCAATTTTAAAACATCAAAGATCTTGCTCCCGTCAATGTAGTTCAACTTGAAATAGTTTTTGCACAAACTCTCCAAGTCGTTTATTTGATAATAATTTGCGATCTTAAAAATCTCTACTCCAATCGAATCCAATTTGTCTATCTCCTCTGTATACATGTATCGTAAAACTTCCAGGAACGCTTCCACTTCAAAATCAACTTCCACCTCGTTAATCTGACTCTCGACAGTTTCGTGCGAAAACATTTTCTCAAAATAAACACTCCTCGCGTGCAGAACTAACTTGTGGGCCGGAATTTCCAATTTTTTGCCAATTCGCAGAGTAACGTCGCTGAATTTTGTATTATTTAGAAGCGTTCGTAGAGAGTGACTAAAAAATTTTCCTGGAGACAAAATTCCCGGATCGGACTCCGAGATTTGTTGCAATTTGCATTCAAAGGTAATATCTTGAATTTGAAACGTTGAAGTATCGTATTTCTTTTCAGGCGTGAAGAAACAAAATCCGAATTTGTTATTCTCGTCGTTCTCGACTTTATAAGTTTTTTCTCTACTTATGAAAGTTTCTCTATTGAAGTCGCAGACAATTGAAATTTGTAACTTAAATTCTTTACGTTTGTTTAGAAATGAGTAAAAGAATTTCAATTTTGGAGTAAATTCGACGAAAATTGATTTGTAGGTTTCGTCTATTTTGTGCGTTGATAGAAATTCCGAGCATTCGGAACATTTGTGATCGGCATCTTGTTCATCTATGAGTAGAGTGACTTTTATGTCATTTTCTTTAATTTCGTGTGTACGTGCTTCATCTCCGTGTATTAAGATGTCGGCCAGTCCCCATATGAAAACTTTTTCTGCATCCACCATTCTTCTGTCGTTTTTCGTACGAAAGACTGCGTCATAAGAAATATTTAAGAACGTTAGTTTGTTTGAAAATCCCACTAATAAGAAAATCGAATCGACGGGGATTATATTTGTACAAATTCGAATCTTGATGTTTTAAGAAAACAATCGTTTGTCACAACTTTGTTCATTGCAATTTTCCGCTTCGAAAGGCTCAATTTTTTTTATCGCGAACACGAGCGCAACTATTTACGAAAATCTAACCTCCAATCTTTAATTCGAAGTGTGCGAAAAGCACAGTTCGTAAAATTTAACCTCTAACTTTTCATCAAAATCTATTTCTCTAGTTTTTCCATTTCGAAAAGCGCAATAGAAATTAATAGCGAAAATCCAAACTTCTTACGCGTTTTTTTCGATATCATAAGATGCATATAAAAACGTAAATGTTTGAGAAGATTGTGTATTTTTGATACTTACGAATCGATTGATGTAACGGTGCAACAATTTTTAATCCCGTTTTAATTAAACTTTAAAGACAATGAAAGATAATGAGCAAATGCGTCCAATTAATTCGTGAATTAATTGATAATTAGGGATGGGAAGTGATGATTCTAAACTTTACATATTTTACGTAATTTACATAGTTTGTGAATTGCTACGTAAAATTTGCGGTTTGGACAAGTTTGAGAAGGTGTGAATGAAGCTTTAGTCAGCAACCTACAGCTGGAAATGCACCTCTAGATTGCATGTGAATTCGCCTTGAATCGCTTCCGTCAATAGACTCTTTCACAACTCTTTCATCACGAATTATTTCTATCTTCTTCTATTCATGTGTCGTTAAATGAGCTAGAGAAAGACAGAAAAACAAAAATGAAAAGGTCTATTGTACTCAAGGCTAATGCAATTACTAAAAAATCGAAATTTTTAGGAATTTTCAAAGAAAATCGGTATTTCTGTGATTTTTAAAGAAAATATTAACAATAGTATTCCGAAATATTTTCTTTCTGGTTGTGAAACCAACAAACCATTTTTTGCTTTTTTCATAGTTTAAAATTGTAAACAAAAGTACATACATACCATGGTGGACCCAGTTTTGATCCATTTTTACTAATTTCCCCTATTGTAAATTAACTTACCAAATTGTATTATCGTTAAAATGAAATCAATAATTCATTAGTTTATACATAAAAACATTGAAGCAAATAAATTAATTGCGAAAAATATAATCAAAATTAAAGTGGACGAAAGTTGGACCTTCGGTGGACGAAAACTGAATCAACCACGATACGCATTTAAAACATGGAAACTGCTTTTTCAAAAGTATTTATTCTCGTGCGTACATTTTTTTAAAAAAGATTCACAGAAACATAAGAACACTTTTTTTGTTTATAAAAAAATATTTCTAAGAATATTTCTTTGTTTGAATAAAAATATTACTATATACGAAGTTTTTTTTACAAAACTAGAAATCTAGCGAAGCAACAAAATATTTATATTGCGACACGTCGCCAAACAAAATTAGGTTATGTTTGGTGGTAGTTTTCAGTAGTTTTAACTTGATTAAAGCTTCCTTTTTAATTATCTGCTGACAGAAACAGTTTTTCTCGATAGTATACAAAAAAGCTATTCAAGAAACATTGGTTTTTGATTTCAGACAATTAAAAAGGAAGCTTTAATCAAGTTAAAACAACCACCGAACATAACCTAATTTCGTTTACTTCTATAACGTAAGTTTTTTCGCAACGCGTCACCTATATGCATAAAAGCACATTATTTTCTTGAACCAGAAGCCATTGTTTTAAGCAATTTATACCCTAAATGAGGATTTGTTTGTAATAATTTCGTTACCTCATTTTCTTCAATTATCAAAGAATTGAAGTTTTCAGTGAAAATTTCGATACAACAATCTTTTAAATCCTGTGCATCGTAGTCATCAGCCAGCTTTAAAATTTCAATTACATTTTGTTTCCGTATTAAATTGGCCTTGAAAAAATTCTCACATAGGGCTTGTAAATCTTCGATTTGATAATAATGAGCGATTTTGAAAATATCAATTCCCAGTGTATCGAGATTTTCCGGCTCCTGACAGTACATGAAATTCAAAACCTCCAAGAATGGTTTTGACTCAAATTCAATTTTCACTTCATTGGTACTATTCTCTAAATTTTGACCAGAGAACATTTTTGCAAAATATGCACTTCTTGCGGACAAAACTAATTTGTGACCTGGGATTTTTAACTCGTTTATATTTAGGATGACGTCGCTTAGAGTATCATTTTTTAAAAAAGATTTAAAAGACTGCTTACAATTTCTTTGAATAAGAGGTGAAGTTTCGGACTTGTGTCTTGACATGTTTCGTATTTCACAAACTACATTTACATTGTTATAACTATTATTAACATATTTAATTAGTTTAGAAGCTTCAGCAAAATCACAAATTCCAAATGTCATCATTTTTGGGTCAGTAATCACAAATGTTTCTTCTCTTTTAATATAAGATTCAAGAAATGATAACTTTAAGTGAAAATTTCGATATTTTTGCAAATAATAGTAATCAAACACTGATTTTGGTTGAAATTGTACATAAAATGATATTCTTTCGTCATTGCTATTGACATAATAATTAAGACACTGGCAATCTACGTCGTTCTTTGAGTGTTGACGTAGAATTAATGTAACTTCAGGATCTGAGTAATCAGTTAAAGTAATTTTATTAGTTTTATTAAAATCTGCAATACTGCTTCCATTAAATTGCCATTTGTATATTAATACAGGATTAGATGAATCTGACAATTTTTTCTGCATCTTAAAAAAGAAGCCTTCTGTAAAACGAAAAGAAAAATAATTACAAAAATATACTCCGTAAATCAATAAAATAAAATATAAATTAAAAATGACAAGAATTGAAACTTATTTCTCTTTAAAAATAATTTATATTTAAAACTATTTTCTTTTTCAAACTAATTTCTCTTTGAAACTAATTTCTTGTTGCAACTAATTTGTACAGATTCAAAGCTTGATTTTTAAGAAAATAATCTTTTATTGCAATTTTCCGATTTGAGAGGCTCTATCATTTGAGTGCAATTGTTTACGAGAATCTAACCTCTAATCTTTTATTTCTAAAAGCGCAGTTCACGAAATCTAACCTCTAACTTTTCATCATCAAACTCTCAATTAAATAGCATCAAACGCAATAGAAATTAATAGCGAAAATATAACCTTCTTGTGTGTTTTTTCGATATCATATTAAGATGCGTATAAAAAGGTAGATGTTTGAGAAGATTATGTATTTTTGATACTTACAGAATCCTTTCGTTAATTTATATAACGGTGCAACAAGTTTTAATTCAACAATTCAATGAAACAATGAAAGATCAATGCGTCCAATTCAAGAATTAATTGATAATTAGAGATGGGAAGTAACGCTTCCTAACTTTACGCTTTTTACGTAATTTACATAGTTTGTTACGGTAACAAACTGCAAATACGTTGTTACGTATTTGCAGTTTGGACAAGTTTGAGTGTGTTTGACAGAAGCTGTGATTGTGAATGAAGCTTTAAGCTGGTAATTTGTAAAGGCCTAAGCACAATAGGTTCGCGAACAACTTTCGCGAAATTAATGCGTGGAATCTGTCCTTCTCTATCTGATGCAGAATTTTCGCGAACGTCGTCAGCAAAATCTATATATTAAAGGCGCATTTACACCTTTTGTTAAACTTGTCCGAAACGTAAAATTTATGTTAGAGAAAGAGAGAAATAATTTGAACATTCAGAACTTCTAATTCATGAATAAGTGTATATTTTGAAAAAATACATTTTAATCTCTATTAATTTCAAAGTCAAAATACAAGTAGAAGAAAATTAAAAATAGAAATAAAAAGACAAACAAAAGTTGAAGTAAAACTAGAAGCAAACAGAAATAAACAAAATAATGAAAATAGAAGAAAGAATAAAAAAGAAAACAAATAGTAATAAAAAATAAGAATAGAAAAAAATGAAAGAAATTTAAAAAGAGCATAAAACTTTTAAAAATTACATAAAAAAATAGAAACAATGCTTCCGTATGATGAAGCAAAATAAAAGCAAACAAATAAAAGTGCATACTTTAATTTTGAATTTTCGACAAATCATGCTGCCGAGCGATCACTTCATAACCTAACCTCGGTTTTGTTTTCAAAAACTCCAGGAATTCGTCTTCATACATTTCAAATTTCTCAAAATTCACAATCAAGTAATTCAAAAAGTAATCCTTCAAGTCCGAAATTTCGTAATCGTGAACCAATTTTAAAACATCAAAGATCTTGCTCCCGTCAATGTAGTTAAACTTGAAATAATTTTTGCACAAACTCTCCAAATCGTTTATCTGATAATAATTTGCGATCTTAAAAATCTCTATTCCAATCGAATCCAATTTTTCTATCTCCTGCGTATAAATGTATCGTAAAACTTCCAGGAACGGCTCCACTTCAAAATCAACTTCCACCACGTTTTTCTGACTCTCGACAGTTTCGTGCGAAAACATTTTCTCAAAATAATCACTCCTCGCGTGCAAAACTAACTTGTGGGCCGGAATTTCCAATTTTTTGTCAACTCGCAAAGTAACGTCGCTGAATTTTGTATTATTTAGAAGCGTTCGAAGAGACTCGCCCAAAAAAATTCTTTCCGGAGACACAATTACTGGATCGGATTCTGCGATCTGTTGGAATTTGCATTCAAATTTCGTGGTTGTTGGATCAGTCGACGAAATTAAGTGATGTGTGGCTCGAACGAAGAAACAAAATCCAAATTTGTTTTGCTCATCGTTCTGGACTTTGCAAATTTTCTTTTTCGTAATGCAAATTTCTTCAGAGAAATATCCGATGGCTGAGATTTGTAAATTAAATTCTTTGCGTCTGTTTAGAAACGAGTAAAAGAATTTCATTCTTGGCTTAAATTCAATGTAAATTGAGGAGTGAGGCTCGTTTATTGTATGCGTTGCTAGAAATTCCTCGCATTCGGAGCATTTGTGACTCGCTTCTTGTTTTTCTATGATGAGATTGATTTTTATGCCATTTGAAAATTCCTCGGCACAATCGTATTGTAGGAGATCGTACTCTCTCCACGTGAAAACTTTTTCAGCATTCGCATCCTCCATTTTTCCTTTTTCTGCCTTTTCTCTTTTAGCGAAACTGTCAAAAAATAATTTAAAAAAAAACATTACTTTGCTTGGAAATCGAATCGATTTATGAAAATCTAACCTCTAGTCTTTATAGCAAAAAGCGGAATTCGTACAACCTAACCTCTAACTTTCGAACAAAGTCTACTTTTTCTATTTCGAAACGCGACATAAAAGTTCAACAGAATCTACCCTTTTCTCGCGTTTTTTTTTTATATAATTTGATATCTTAAAATGCGTATAAAAACGTAGATGTTTGAGACGATTATGTATTTTTGATACTTACAAAATTCTTTCGTTGATTATCGATTGTTGTAACGATGCAACAAGTTTTTATCACGTTATAATTAACAATGAAAGATCGTTGCGTTCAATAAATAGAATAATTAATTGATAATTAGCAATTAGGGATGTGAAGTGATGTGAAGTGACGCTTCAAAACTATACGTTTTTTATGTAATTTACACAGTTATTTACAATATTTGTATATAGATTGTTAATTGTTACGTAAAAAGACCTTTGATTTTACTATTTTGTCCTTTTCTAGTACATACAATGACGCATGAATTAGAAGACAATTAAATAAAATGAAAAGATTGACTAATGTAACGTTTTTTTACCCTAAAGGTAAATCCACACGGTTGCGTCATTTTTCAAATTGTTTTGGATTTTATTGGTCGATTTGAAAAAGTTGTCCAACTGCAAACCAATCAAAATCAGCGGTTACATCGCGATGTCTACACTCGATTTGAAATCGATTCGATTGTCCTTGAAATCTCGAGTTCAAAATCGATTTTTACAAAAGAAGCTACTGCGCATGTGCCGTTTTGTCACTAAAAGCGCGGTTTATTCAAAAAAACATAATATTACACTGCAATGAGCTAGCTATATTCTTTATTTATTTACATCCCTAATTTTTGTTATTCTATATTGTTCTATATTGATCTATTTTGTGTTCTATATTATGCATTGATTAAAAACTCACATTGCTTCGCATTCCAAATTTTGCTAATTTCGTTTTTAAAACACAAAAAAGTTTTGGAAGAAAAGTGAGGTTATGTTGTCAAAATAAAAATATGAAGGATTTGATCTCAATTTTTATAATTGTAAGTTTTTACCAATAAAGCTTGTTCTAAGTCATAAAAAACGTTTCATTTTTTCCACAAGTGACAGGTAAATGTTGTTTCATGATAAAAATGCATTGCATTTAGAATCGAAAGGTCTTTATGCACGAAATAGCCATCAGAACATAACCTACAAAAAGTGACAGCCTACAAAAATTGACGAACAATTTCGAAAATAATTTGTTTATTGTTTAATGAATAGGTACTAGCATCAAATGTAGTTGCACTTGAAGAGCATCTGCTTCATATGGTAGAGGACGATGTCGCCGGAGGCTCTTACAAATACTTTAGTTTAATGTACGAAGGCGTTGTAAAAATTCACCTGCATTCTGAGTAAGAAATATTTACAATACTTTTTATATTCATTTTTCGAATTGTAAAACAACAAAAGTGTAAAACAATTTTTTCTCTCTTTGTGTTGTTAAATAGGAAACAGATTTCCTATATTTCAATTATAGATTTACCATTGTTTTATTATAAAAATTGTATTATTTTATTTGTTTTATTGTTTATTCCATTTTATTGTTCGTAAATTATAATAATTGTAATTTGTTTTATACAGAACTGGAGATTCGGATATTTATGTTTCGCAAATAGCAGCAAAGCCGACTTACGATCCGAGTAATTATTGTTTACAATCAACAACTTGCGGCGAAGATATTATTCATATTCCACAGAGGTGAAATTTCGATTTCAAAGTTTAATTTTTTTTTTTAATTAAACAAAAGTCTTTTGTTAAGAAAGTAAATTTATGGTTAAATTCACTAACAATGAAAGTATTTAGGAACAAGAATTTGTTAAGAAACAAAATATTCCGTAAATAGAAAATGTTTTTTGGCACAAAAATATTTAAAAAATAGAATATTTTCAAAGTAAGATAATTAAAAAGTAACAAGGTAGTATTTAGAATTATTTTTATTGTATTATTTAAATACAAATACAAAATATAGTGACAAACAAGATAAAGTTGAAATAACAAAGATATTTATTTTATTTATTTAATTAATATCAAATTATTAATATTCTTTTTGTTATAAATACAAAAACAATAAATAATTATTAATAATTGTCTTTAATTGTTATTAATAATTTCTTTTATTTATTACTAATAGTTTTTAATTATTAATAATTATTTTTAATTATTATTGTTTTCAATTATTACTAATAGTTGTTTTTAATAGTTGTTTTTAATTATTATTAATAATTTTTTTAGTTAATTGTTTTTAATTAATAATAATTGTTTTTAGTTAATGATTATTGTTTTCAATTAATAATTGTTTTTAGTTAATAATAATTGTTTTTAATTAATAATAATTGTTTTTAGTTAATAATAATTGTCTTTAGTTATCAATAATAAAAATCAAAATGATTAAATAATAAAATAACAATAAAAGTAAATAATCAAATAACAATAAAATTAAATAATCAAATCAAATAATAATAAAAATACGATAATAATTTTTGTTATACTAATTATTTATTCACTAAATTTCAGTTTCAAGAGACCAGTCAGTATCGGAGTCTACGGTCATCCGTCTCACGAAAATAGTCGTTTCACTCTCTCAGTTTATCAAATTTCATTAAAAGAAGGCGAGACCTTCGACGATCAAAATCCGTCAGAAATTGTTAGCAAAAAGCGTCTCTCGAAGGTACAAAACTCGCCCAATTTTTACAATTATTTGAAAAGATTTTGTCCTCAAGGAGAAAAGAAACAGAAGAAAAATAGAAAAGGATTAAAATTATTTTTCGTAGAGCTTTGAAAAATGTTTTTAATTTCTAACAAAGATCTTCTTTTTTGCAGAAAGAATCCTCTTCTTTGATCATCACGCTTTTGTGGTCCATGATTGATGTCCTTCTTCAAGTTCTTTTTTGACCTTAAAAGCGCCTAAAGCAAATAAGATCAAAAATGCTGGAATACGAGACTGAAATGTTTCTCGAAACCCTGCACGAAGATGGACTTGTCGTTGTCGCGAAGTACGAAAAAAGGCCTTTTTGATCAAGAAAATAATTATTTTGCTTCCTAGAGGAAGAATTTTGTTTTTTAAAAATAGGATTTTATTTTTTGCTTCGTTGAAAGAAGCGAAAGAGGAATTTTAAAATTGCTATTTTATTTTTTCCTTTGTTGAACGAAGCAAAAAAGAATGTTTCTTTTTTTATATTTTTTTATATTTTATATTTTTATATTTTTTATATTCGAAAATTAAAATTTATATGAATGAATGAAATTGTCGATTATTATTAATTGTTTTAAATACTTTTTTGTATTAACGTATTTTTCGAAAGTTTAAATCTTTTTTTCTTTGCAGGGGACTCTCGATAGAAACCGTCTTCTCAAATATAATGCGTGCCTATTCCGACCCGAATTTTCTAGTCCTCGTTCTGGGAACAACAGATCAAGAAGAACAGTTTTTTATAGAAAAACTGCACACTTTTGACGTTCAACAATTACCTCGTGTGATAACGTCTCAGTGCCTTTCAGAAGAAAGGTTATTTTTGCTTCTTTTTTTTGTCAGAAGAAAGAAGTATTTTTTATTTACAAAAATTATTTAGAATAGTAGTGTAAATTTAACAATTTTGAATATAATCGAAAATTGACATTTTCGAATATTAAAAAGAATATTGAATTTCAATTTTTCTGTTCATATTCAATATTCAATTCATATTCAATTTATATTTAATTTCAATTCATATTCAATATTCAATTTATATTTAATTTCAATTCAAATTCAATATTCAATTTGTATTCGCATTGAATTGAATTTTCATATTCAATATTGAATCCATATTCAATTCTTTCGATGATTTAACTAAAATTGCAATTTAATTATGTTTTCAATCTAGGGAGAGGATTTATCTCGAAGGAGGCGTTCTTTTCATCTCGGGAAGAATTCTTGTCGTGGATTTGCTGAAAAAGCGTGTTCCCTTGAATCTAGTTTCTGGAATATTAGTTTATAGAGCGCATAACATTATCAACTCTTATCAAGAAGCGTTTGCACTTCGTCTTTATCGACAAGCCAATAAGGTATCAAAATTCAGCTTTGGAAATTTTTTTAGAAAATTAAAAAATTAAATTAAAAATTTAGAAAATTTGTTTTCTATTATTTTTGAAGGATTTTCTTTTATCTCTATATCAGTACTGATCTAAAGTCGCAAAAATCTTTGATAATAATTCAAAAATGAATGTATAAAATTTGAATTCTAATTGCGAAACATACGTACGAAATTTTAAACAGAAATTATAGAAATACAAAATATGAAATCGAAAATACAAAATATGAAATTGAAAATACAAAATATGAAATTGAAAGTACAAAATATGAAATTGAAAATATGAAATTGAAAATATGAAATTGAAAATACAAAATATGGAATTAAAATTATACAAATAGAAAATATGAAATTGAAAATTTATATAATTAATAGAAACAAAAATGATACAAATGAAAAAAGAATTTAAATTTAAATTTAAAAAAGAATTTAAAGCAAAAATGATACAAATTTTAAACAAATGATCAAAATTGATATTAAAAGATTATCGAGTCAATATTTTAAACAATGCTTCCCTTTGTGGTCAGATCTTTGATTTTTATGAGTGCAATAACTGTGGCAAATTTTATGAGGAAACAAAAAGATTGAATTGCTTAGGAAATTTTGAAAAATTCGTCTTTATTTTAATGAAATAATTTTTTTTCAGACTGGATTCATAAAAGCATTCACCAGCTCTGCCTTGGCGTTTACTGTTGGATTTTCTCAAGTGGAACGTGTCATGAGGACCTTATTTGTTAAAAAATTATACCTTTGGCCAAGATTCCATTCAACGGTCAAAAAAAGTTTATCTGTTCGCGAGGTAGTTGCGAAAAGAAAATAATAATAATAATAATAATAATAATAATAATAATAATAATAATAATAATGATAATAATAATGATAATAATAATGATAATAATAATATATAAACAAAAAATAATTTTTCAGCCCGAAGTTGTTGAACTGCACGTGTCGTTGACTCCAAAAATGCTGAGCATTCAAACAGCTTTACTAGACATTATGAATTACATAGTTAAAGAATTAAAGAAAAACAACAAATACGTAAGTATATATTACTTTTTTTCTACGTACGTTATAAAATGACGATACTAATTTCACAAAAGATCGCAAATTTTACACATTGAAGAACGCAATTTCGTGATAATGAAACAATAAATAAATATTAAATTTCACAATTTGTAATTAAAAAAAGTTACTTTAATATTTTTTCATTATTTAAATGAATAAATAAATTATTATTATAATTTATTACATGTATACATAAAAAATTAACGTAAAAAAATTAATTTAATATTCGTTTTTCAGCTGGAGTTGGACGATTTAACGGTAGAAAATGCGGTAGCGAAAAAATTCCATAAATTATTGCAACAGCAATTGGATCCAATTTGGCATCAACTTAGCCAAACTACCAAAACTTTGATCGCCGATTTAAAAATTTTGCGATCTCTGCTCATGTTTGTATTTTAATTAATTTAAAAAAGCGAAAAAATGAAAAACATTGCTTCAAGTTTTTTGTACTTTTGTAATTTGTGATTTTTAATTTTTTCTACTTTTTGCAATTTAGGGATTTATTTTTATAATTTAAATTATTCGTGTTTGTAATTCATTTATTTATTTTTATATTAATTTATATATTTATTTTTATAATTTAACTTCTTCGTATTTGCAATTCATTTTATGTTTATAATTTACTTTATTACATTAATATAATTTATTTTAAATATTTATATATTTATTTTTATATTAATTTGTATATTTTTTTTATATTTTAGTCGTGTTTATAACTCACTTTCTTTTAATTTATCTTTTCTTAATTTTTCTTTGCTTTGAATGTTAATTTATTAATTTCTTCGATTATTAATCGTCGCATTTTAATTCTGTAATTTTCATTTTTAATAGGTGCTTGACTCACGAAGATGCTGTTTCTTTCTACGCGATGCTCAACACTTTAAGAACAATGGATTATGCCGTTAAAAGCAGCGGATGGCTGGTTTTAGACATCGTCGAAAATATGTTTAAGGCCGCGAAAGCTCGAGTTTACAATGACAAAAACGGTATTCATTTCATTATTTATTCACAATTTATTCATTTACCTAATTCATTTCATTATTTAAAATTTATTTATTTATTTAATATTTAATTTACTTTCAAAATCCATAAATTTTTCATTTTTTATAACTGCATCTCTTTTTTAAAAGTAATATCACTTTTTTTGAAAGTAATATCCCTTTTTAAAAGTAATATCTCTTTTTTAAAAGTAATATCCATTTTTTGAAAATAATATCCCTTTTTTAAAAATAATATCCATTTTTTAAAAGTGATATCCCTTTTTTAAAAATAATATCCCTTTTTTAAAAGTAATATCCAGTTTTTAAAAGTAATATCCCTTTTTTAAAAATAATAACCAGTTTTCAAAAAGAATATCCTCTTTGAAAAGCTTTTAAATTCAAAACGAAAATCTGGTTTTTCGCTTGACAATTTATCGAATCGAAGAGGAAGCAAAAGTTTGAAAATAATTCCTTTCATTTTAGAATTGAAGCCAGAGTTGAATCCAAAGTGGGAAGCTTTGTCGGAAATAATAACGGAAATTCACCGAAAGGACGCAAAGGAAAAAAAGAAAGAGCCGGAAAATGCTTCGCCGGCGAAAATTTTGATTCTAACGCAGGATTTTGCGATGTGCAGTCAAGTGAAAAATTTTCTGACCCTCGGGGGCGATGAATATCTACAAAAGGAGGCGAAGAAAAAATTAAAAAATAAAAATCAGCCGTTCAAAAAACCCGTGTCAAAGTAAAAATCAATTTTTTGCACTCAGTGAAATTTATTTTTTTTTTATGTAATTTTTGTATTTTACTGAACTTTTCTATTTAGTGTTTATTATTTATTTGTTTTGATTACTTTTTGTTTTGTTAATTTCTATTACTATTTTATTTTCTGATTTTTATTCCTTTTTTATTTCGTAATTTTTGTTCCTATTTTATTTCGTCATTTTCATTCCTTTTTTATTTCGTCATTTTCGTTTTTTATTTTGTAATTTTTATTCCTTTTTTATTTCGTCATTTTCGTTTTTTATTTTGTAATTTTTATTCCTATTTTATTTCGTCATTTTTATTTCTAAAATCGCTATTTTCGTCGGTTATTTTCCATATTTAAATAATTCAAAAATGTTGATGTTTCGGTATACATCAAAATTTTTGAATTATCTTTTTTATTTCTATTTTATTTCGTAATTTTTAATCTTATTTTATTTTGTAATTTTTATTCCTTTTTTATTTAGTAATTTGTATTCTTATTTTATTTTGTAATGTTTATTCCTTTTTTATTTTGTATTTTCTTTCCTATTTTATTGTGTATTTTTTATTCCCGCTTTATTTAATAATTTCTATTGCTATTTTATTTGGCAATTTTTATCACTATTTTTATTCATTAAATTTTATCACTATTTTAGGTATTCATTTTTATATCTACTTTTGTGAATAATCACTTCGTACTTTTATTACATTCTCATCAATAATGAGGATGTATTTTAATTTGTATTAAAGTTGTATTTTAATTTTAATTTTCGTGTTTTCAATGTAATTTGTAAATTAAATTTATATTGTAACTGTTTTAAATTTAATTTGTAAATTTAATTTGTAAATTGAATTTAAATTGTAACTGTTTTAAATTTAATTTGTAAATTAAATTTAAATTGTAACTGTTTTAAATTTAATCTGTAAATCGAATTTAAATTGTAACTGTTTTAAATTTACTTTGTAAATTGAATTTAATTGTAACTGATCTCAATTTTTTTGTAGAACAATCGAGAAGAAAAAAGCACAAGAAATTGTTTGCGAACAAATGGATGAAGAGGAAGATGAAGAAATGAAAGAAGAAAGCGAAGAACAATTAGAAAGTTACGTTTTGACTTTATCCCAAAAAATAACAGAAAACGAAACTGATTCCGACGTTTTAATTTATCAGAGTCAATTCGAAAACTGCTCGCAGGTACGTTTTTTCAAAATATTCTTTTCAAATTCAATTCGCGTGGAATTTTAATTGAAATTCATTTCGCGTGGAATTTTAATTTAAATTCATTTCGCGTGGAATTTTAATTTAAATTCATTTCGCTTGGAATTTTAATTTAAATTCGCGTTGTATTTAAATTCAAATTTAAGCGCCATTCGAAGTGGATTTTATTTATTTATTTGGAATTTTACACGGGATTTTCTTTCTATTTTAATTATTATTTATTACATTTTTTGCTCTTTCTATTAAAGAAACGAGTTTCAAAATTAATTTTCTTTTTGCGGTTTTTTAAATTCTTTTTTATTAATTAATTTTTTTTCAGATCGGAGAAATGGATTTGACAACAATTACAACAGAGGCTCCAATTGTCGTAGTGCAGTCTTTAAAAAAAGGCGGCGATTCGCTGGCTCTACAGAAAATTTTAACCGAAGTTAATCCGAGTTTTGTAATTTTGTACTCGGCAGATATTTCCACCGTTCGTCAACTCGAGGTGAAAGATTGTCAAAAATTCTCCACAAATCCAGAATTTTCTTTCAATCTTTTTTAATAATTTACATCCACTTTTCACAAATAATAATCTAGATCTGTTGCCAATTTTTAAATTGAATTTTTTTCTGTCCGGAAATGTTTTTAACTTTTTAAAATGATCGTCGTTTGGTTCACAAAACGATCATTTTCAAGTTTATAAAACAAAAGTTTTTGAATTTATAAAACGAACTTTTTTATTTTTATAAATAATTTTATAAATAAAACGAACGTTTTTATTTTTACAAAACGAACGTTTTTATTTTTATAAATAATGTTATAAATAAAACGAACGTTTTTATTTTTACAAAACGATCGTTTTTATTTTTATAAATAATTTTATAAATAAAACGAACGTTTTTAAGTTCATGGATTTACAAAATCACAAAATGAAAGTTATTGCAATTTTCGTCTTTTTCAGATTTATCAAAATAGAAATCTTTCGGTTCAGCTGGTGGTGTACTTTTTAATTTACGGCGGATCGGTCGAAGAACAGGCGTATCTGACTTCCTTGAGACGAGAAAAGGCCGCTTTTGAAAAATTAATAAAAACAAAAACAGTAGGTTTTTGTTGCTTTTTTCTCTTGAATGTAGTTTCAAATTTTTCTTGAATTCGTTTTCATAAATAATTCTTTTCAGACAATGGTCGTGCCAGCGGATCAGGACGGAAAGACGGAAATCTGCTCTGCATTTGAGTCAACGTCGGATGAAACTGTCAACACCAGACAAGGAGGAATCGAGGAAGAGGTGGCAAAAGTTCCAAAAATAATCGTCGATATGAGAGAATTTCGAAGCGAATTGCCGGCTCTTTTACACAAACGGGGAATCGAAATCGAGCCGGTTACGATTGTCGTAAGAATTTTTTATTTAGTCATTTTTATCAGTTAGAAATGTTATTTTTTTATTTACTCATTTCTATCATTTAGAAATGTTATTTTTTTATTTACTCATTTTTATCATTTAGAAATGTTATTTTTTTATTTACTCATTTTTATCATTTAGAAATTTTATTTTTCCATGTAAAATTAATCATTTTTGATTGCATTTTTACAGGTTGGGGATTACATTCTGACTCCTGAAATTTGTGTGGAGAGAAAAAGCATTTCGGATTTAATTGGTTCCTTAAATTCAGGACGTTTGTACAATCAAGCGATAGCCATGACCAGATATTATTCAAAACCGATGCTTTTAATCGAATTTGATCAAAATAAACCTTTCTGCTTTCAGGTTTGTATTTACAGACATTTTTTAGAAAATGAAGGAAAGAAAAACAAAAAAAGCAAAGAAAAGAGATAAATAAAAAGAAACAAAAAGAGAAACAAAAAAGAAACAAAAAAGTAACTAAAAGAAACAAAAACAGAAACAAAAAAAGCAACTAAAAGAAACCAATAAAAAGAAACAAAAACAAAGTAAAGAAAAGAAACAAATAAAAAGAAATAAAAAGAAACAAAAAGAAACAAAAAGAAACAAAAACAAAAAAAAATATAAAAAGCAAATTACAAAAAAGCAAGTAAAATATAAAAGAAGCTAACAAATGAAAAAAAACAAAGGAAGAAACAAAAAACTTTATTGTATTTTTAAAATTTGTTTGTTCACATATTTGCCTCAGTTATTAATAAACAATATCTTGAATATCTTTCAATATCTTGAATATCTTTCAATATCTTGAATATCTTTCAATATCTTGAAAGTTTACATTTTGTTAAATTCTGAAAAAAATACTGTTTCCTTTAATTTTGAAGAGTAGGTTTAATTTTTAATTTTTCTATTGTTTTCAGCAAAATTTTTACGTTAGTAAGGACATGAAAAGTTCGGAAATAACTGCAAAACTACAACTGTTGACGATTCATTTCCCGAGATTGAAATTAGTCTGGTCCCCGAGTCCACACGCAACTGCTCAACTTTTCGAAGAACTCAAGGTTTGTTTTATAATTTCTTTATTTTCTTACTTTTCCTTAATATAGGTTTCTTTATTTTGTGAATTTATTAGTATTTTTGGAATGAAATTGTATTTTCTGAATTAGTATTTTTGAAGAGAAATATAGTATTTTGTAATTGAAAAGTATTTTGAAATGAATAGTATTTTTTGAATTAGTATTTTGTAATTGGAAGTATGTCATAATTCGAATAGTGTTTTTGGAATTAGCAGTTTATGATTAAAAATATTATTTTCGTTGAATAGCATTCTTTAATTAGCATTTTATAATTGAAAAGTATTTTGGAATCGAATCGTAATTTTCAATTAGTACTTCTTAAGTGACAGTATTTTTTTGACAAGTATTTTTTAATTTAAAATCATTTTTGAATTGAATAGAATTATTGAATTGAATTAGCACTTATTAACTAAAATAGTATTTGTAATTGAAGTAGTATTTTTAATTGAAATAGTATTTTTAATTGAAATAGTATTTTTAATTGTAATAGTATTTTTAATTGAAATAGTATTTTTAATTGTAATAGTATTTTTAATTGGAATAGTATTTTTAATTGAAATAGTACTTTTTGAATGAGTAATTTTAAATTAAAAAGTATTTTTGAATTAAATAGAATAGGGTTTTTTAATTAAAATAGTATATTCTAATTGAAAAGTATTTTTTAATTGAAATAGAACATTTTAATTGAGAAGTATCTTAGCATTAAATGGAACTGTTTTTGAATTAAAATAGTATTTTTGAATTAAGTAGTACATTTTGAATTAGTATTTTATAATTGAGGTGTATTTAATAATTGAAATAGTATTTTTTAATTAAAAAATATTTTGAATTGAAATAATACTTTCTAATTTAGAAGTATTTTTGTGTTAAATAGTATTTCTGAATTGAAATAGTAGTTTTAATTGAAATAGTAGTTCTTAAATTAGTAATTTTGAATAAAATTGTATTTTTAAATTGAATGTGTTTTTGAATTGAAATAGTATTTTATAATTGAAAAGTATTTTGTAATTGAAATAGTACTTTTTAATTGAGAAGAATTTTTGAATTGAATGGAATTGTTTTTGAATTGAAATAGTATTTTGTATAATTAAAGAGTATTTTTGAATTGAACAGTATTTTTGAATTGAATAGTATTTTTTGAATTAGTATTTAATAATTGAAATAGTATTTTTTAATTGAAAATGATCTTTAATTGAAATGGTACTTTTTAATTGAGAAGTATTTTCGAATTGAATTAGTTTTTTTGAATTGAAATAGTATTTTATAAATGGGAAGTATTCATTAATTGAAATAGTACTTTTTAATTCAATTAGTATTTTTTAATTGAAATAGTACTTTTTAATTCAATTAGTACTCTTTAATTGAAATAATATTTTATAATGGAAAAATATTTTGTAATTGAAATAGTACTTTTT